>SNVD02000505.1:0-13320 GCA_013180625.2 Boswellia sacra
CTGGGTTTCTCTCATCCCTTGGAGTTCTTGAAGGAGAAAGAAGATTTTGAAAGAGGAGGAACTACAATTCCAAGAAGATTCCTCTACAAAGAAGATTTTCAAAGAATTTGCTAAGTTCTTTCTTTCCTTTTCAATTCTGGAATTTCTCTGTATTGTACTTGTTATTCTGATTGAATATGTGTAACTAAATCTGAATTGGTTGAGGGTGATTTCAAAGCCCTTGATATGGATTTTGTGAGTTGATTGTGTAATAAATTGTTATCCAATTCTCTAATTGAAGTTGCTTGTATTTTCCCATATCTAATGCTTATTATTGCTTACTGATTGTATTTGGAATGGCCAACTGAATATAATCTGTTGTTGTCTATTGCTAGATTAGAAATCTTGATCCGTAATTGTCATGGATTTCCAATCATTAGTAGCAAAATTGTGATCAGAGATTGCAATTGGAAAATACAACCTAGGTTAAATAATCCGAACTTGTGTGATTTTTGCTTAGATCAACCTATCTTTCTCATCGTAATGCTTCTATTGAATTAAACTTAGAGAGCTTGTTCTAGGTTGTTTAATGGATAGAGATTAATTAAAGAGCTTGTTTTATTTAACAACAAAGTAAGGAAAGATTGGGATAACAGAGCTTGTTGTTATCTACGGTTGATAACTTCAATGCTGTAATTGGATTACAATTCTATGTTAATTCACAAATTCATATCTTGTGGAAGAGAATGAACTCTTAACCAAGTGTCTCTCATTGATTTTTCACTCCATTTAACTTTGCTTTGTGTTATTCTTCATTTGCTTTCGTATTAAGTTTAGTTAATCAATCAACAAAACCCCCCCTGTTTAGTTTATTATTGCTGAAAAATAACAAATTCAATTAGAATCAATCCTCGTGGGAACGATATCTACTTTATCACTTTATTACTTGTGCGACTAGTATACTTGCTAGTTTCGAACGCATCAATGATTTGCACGAATATGCTTTTATTATTGAATACTTGATTTATGTGAGGGGTAAGTCTTGGTGTTATAATGGGTGTTGTCGACAGCTGCACTCCTGGTGGGAGGAATACTAGTTCTCGTATTATTCCTAAAGCTATAGTGCTAGGTTGCTGAGATATATCATAGGACAACACCACTAGGGGAAAAGAGTTACAGGTCTCTAGCAATTCATGAGCGTATTGGCACATATGGTCATTAAATCTGATGCATTTATAGCTTTGCCCGGTGGTTATGGTACATTAGAGGAGATATTTCAAATCACCTCTTGGGCACAGCTAAACATCCATCGGAAACCCATTGGTTTGTTAAATGTCAATAAATTTTTTGATGGTTTGTTGTCTTTTCTTGATCAAGCAGTAGAAAAAAACATCATCTCACAGTCGGCGAGGCAAATCCTGGTTACAGCTTCAACTGCAGGGGAGTTAATTGACAAATTGCAATCATTCGTCTATTCGCCTGATCCAACAATAGCTCGGATAGATTGGTTTGCGGAGGGCAATAAAAGGCGTAAACTGGATTTAGCGCTCCATCTGTAATCTTTATCTGCTGGTTTGCTTCACTTTTATTTGCTCTCTTTTTATTGTGTTTATTTGAGATTTTTCATGTTATTTCTTTTGAGCTTTTTCAGGTTATTTCTTTCGTCCCAGGTAATATTTTCTAATCTCGGTTTTTAGAGTGGTGGCTAAAAAAGTTCAAGTTCTCTTGAAACGCATTCTGGATCTCTTCAATCCATAATGGCTGAATAAGGAGGCTAACTTCTAAACTTTTTAGACCCATTTTAACTGACTTGTTTTTGTTTGCTGGCTTGTTGGACTTTGTTATTTTATGACTAAGTTTAGTTTTATGTAATTTAGAGTTATTATGTGTTTAAGCCTTTATCAGTTTCGATTCAAAAAAAAATTGTGGAAAAAACTTGAGAATGGCAGAATATGGGGTTTCTTTAACCCTTGAAACGCATTCTCTCTAAATAAATCTGTAGTTTGTTTATTTCATATTGTTTAAAGTGTCTTGTTTTGTTCTTTCATAATAAAGGTATATAGGCTGGAAACCTTAAGTCTGCGGGCTACTGGTCCTAAGGATTGTTGAAATATAAAATCTTGACTCAGGTGTAACAACGCCACGTACCTCTTTTCTTGCATTTTGTGGGTCGATGATAAGATAATGATTGAATTAAGAATAACTCTTGGAAAATGATAAATGATGCATGGATCTGTGTGCTTGAATGTTTATTGGTTTCGCTTTGCTTTTGATTCTTTGTGCAACATTGAGCACTGAGCTATTATCACTGAGTTATTTGTTCACTTAGAGAAAGTTAATGTAATTTAAATGTTTCTTCAGATTTCAATGAATTCTAGAACTTGTTTGATGGTCACTCGAGGCGAAATCCTAGACTGTGCCACATTGGGGAAATGATTTAGGCCATCTTTGGACCGTTTGAGCCTTAATAGCCAACCTTGATTGAAATTGATCCCTAGTTACCCCTTTGAGCCTCTGTAAGCCCTTTTCTTTGTTAACTCACTAAAAGATTTCCTAACCTCAAATTAATTTGTTCCGCACACTTTATCCCTTACCTATGAGCATGTAGATCATTCACAATTAAATTTTGAGCTATGTGATGGTTTTGGGAAGTTAGAGGAGGTTGGAATGCGTCATGAGCAATGCAAGTGAGTTCCATTATATTTGAAAAGAAAAATAAGAAAAAAAGAAAAAAGCCAATTTGTACTTATTGTCAACATACTTACACATTGGGGACAACGTATTGTTTAAGTGTGGGGGAGGGGAAGTGTAAAAAAAAAAAAGAAGAAAAAAAAAGAAAAAAAAGAGAACAAAAGAAGAAGAATAAGAGATCTATACCCTTAAGTGTTTTTAAAAAGAATGAAACAACAAAGTGTGGGGGTGTAGTTTTCTTTTGTTTTCTGCAAAAAAAAAAAAAAAACAAAAAAACAAAAGATTGAGTGTTCTAAATAAGTTTGGGGGAGTAACCTGGTGAATTGAAATGAAGTTGTGTTATAGGGTTGAGCTCTACATAGTCTTGAATGATTTATGTGTTTGTGGGTGATTTGAGAAAAATTATTATCCTTTATCATACCTTCACCCAAGCCAAACGTTACAAGCTTAATAAAGTCCTACATGATCCTTGGTGTTGTGCATGTCTACATTAGTGGAGAGTGACTTGAAAAGCAGGCCTATGGAGTTCATTTATACACACATCTTCAATATTAAATATGATTCATTTTTATACATAAACTCATCCGGGTTACAAGTGATTAGGTGAGAATGGCTCTACACACACACACGCTTGAGGAATTGAAATGAAGCGAAACTAATCTTTGAGATAAAATTCTTGATCAAGTGCATTATTTTGAAGTTTTCCTTGGGTTATAATAAGTACAATCTTTGAGGCCTATTTGCAAGTTGAAGCATTTGTGTGTGTTTTAATTTTTCTTTGATTCCTGTTTTAGTATTAGTTTTGTTTTTCATTATCGTTGTAGTTGCTAGAGGACAGCAAAGCTAAGTGTGGGGGGAATGATAGGTTTGTTATTATGGTATTACTTTCATATCAATTTTGTCCTGTTTTCTTTTGCTTAATTCCTTGGTATTTTAGGTTTTGGTGGTTTTGCATGTTTGTAGGAGTTTTGGAGCAACTTGCACAAAAATGGAGTAAACAACCTTCTCATTTTGTCCACCTTTTCTGCAATTTCCAGCCAATTTCTTGGAGTTGATTGTATCGATGTACAATTAGCCGGATAACATGCTATCTACCATTGAAAAGCTCTCGAAGTCTATTTACGGTTCACGAATTTATGTAGTGTACCAAAAGTTATGATAAAAATGTTATAAAAAGTGTATATTTGTAATTCTACATATCACTGTCGCATGTTATTAAATACGGGGGTACTGTAACAAGTTACTGTAGCAGAGTAAATAAACAGATTTTAGGGTTTTATTTTCATAACTTGGAAAGAGGGAAGAACTGTTTTCTTTTTTTTCTGCATCTTTAGGAGAGGTGCAGCTCTGGATTTACTTTCATTATTTTTTTCCCTGGAGTTCTTGAAGGAGAAAGGAAGCTTGGAAAGAAGAAGAACTACAATCCAAAGAGACTTACATCAAATTTGCTAAGTTTTTCCCTTCCATTTCATTTTCTGGAATGTCTCCATGTTGTATTGTATTTACCACATTTTTGAACATGTGTAACTGAATCTGAATTGGTTGAGGGTGATTTCAAAGCCCTTGATATGGTTTTTGTGAGTTGATTGTGTAAGAAATTGTTATCCAATTCTCTAATTGAAGTTGTTTGCATTTTCCTATATCTAATGCTTATGATTGCTTGCTGATTGTATTTGGGGTGACCAACTGAATATAATCTGGTTGTTGTCTATTGCTAGCATTAGAAATCTTGATCCGTAATTGTCATGAATTTGAATTCATTTGTAGGAAAATTGATGATCTCAGGAGATTGCAATTGGAAAATTACCAACCTCGGTTTAACTAATCTCCGAAACCTGTCGTCGATTTATTGTTTAGTATAGATCAACCTATCTTTCTCATCGTAATGCTTCTATTGAATTAAACTTAGAGAGCTTGTTCTAGGTTGTTTAATGGATAAGAGATTAAATAAAGAGCTTGTTTTATTTAACAACAAAGTAAGGAAAGATTGGGATAACAGAGCTTGTTGTTATCTACGGATGATAACTTCAATGCTGTAATTGGATGACAATTCTATGTTAATTCACAAATTCATATATTGTGGCAGAGAAGGATCCCTTAACCAAGTGTCTCTCATTGATTTTTCACTCCATTTTACTTTGTGTTGTGTTATTGTGCATTTACATTAATATTTCATTTAGTTAATCCATCAACAAAGCCCCCCTATTTATTCTGTTGTTGCTTTTGAATAACAAATTCAATTAGAATCAATCCTCGTGGGAACGATATCTACTTATCACTTTATTACTTGTGCGACTAGTATACTTGCTAGTTTCGAACGCATCACCTTTGTCTATTCAATTGCTTATAACTTTTCGAGTTCAACTCCGATTCATGATCCGTAAATAGATGAAAATTAGATATCCGTAGCTTCACAACAATATATAGTCATCATGAGATTACTCTTGGATTAATTTCTATGATGTTTTAAAGTCATATGTTGGTTTTCAAGACCTTTCACCAACTCCCTCTCACCTTTCCTTTGTTGGCATCCAAGGGCATTTTGGTCATTTCTTTACTTGACATTCATCTTTATTCCTTTATCGAGTCTCAAAAATTCAATGTCTACATCATACAAGGGCATAGACATGCTTTCAGCCTTCCAGCCTTATCTCTCCTACACACTTAGCGTTGAGTCTCTGTTCCTCGGATTTTCAGTCTCATTCCCAAGTCATCATCATTGGATGTGGGAATACGAGATTCTCTCACCTATTTCTAATAAACATGTTGATGTTGGATTCCCTATGATTATCATAACATGGCTTTTTAAACGTCATGATAAACTTAACTCATGGCACATGTTCCATAAGGTTTGAGTTGATGTTATTCCAATTATGGGGAATTTACATCCATAGACATGTAGTTCAACATGGGTTTTAGATATTTATCCTATTGGAAATTTCTAGATTTGTCTACATGGGCTGAAGTCTCAAGGGCCAATGGTATGGGCTCCTTCAAGCGAGGGATGCTCCCTTAGGCTGGTCTCTTTTTATACCAATTCAATGGTATATGCTCAAAGATGGTGACATCAACATGAGTCGTCTAGGAGTTGAATGGAGCCAAAGACTTCTCATGCCAATGCCACACGGCTAGTTTAGGCAATTCGTGCTCATTGTGTGCAAAAGTGTAGTGAAGCAAGGACTCAAAACCTCTTTCGCCAGACCATTTGCGACCATGACACTATGGCAAAACCTCTTTCGAGACTTAAGGGAACACAAACAAGCTATGGGCATATATAGAGAAATGGATCGCCACCCAATTATTCTTATCCCTTTAGAGATGGGTTCAAGAAGTTAGGTACGAGTCATTCGACCAGCCCAGATCAAAATCCTGCCTCCACTGGGGTATACCAAATAAAAATATCTCATATTGACATATAGTCCACTTAAGGTTGTTTGTTTTATGCACACACTTCAAGTTTTATCATCATTAATCATGTGAGGTATATTCAACCAAAGCAATAGTATATTCATACGTCAAAACAGGGAGGAGAATATATTACGTTTCCTTTAAATACGGGGTAAGGGAAAGAGGAATACATGCATCTAATCATAAGCGATGGTCCCTCACCATCAACGTAAGTCCTCCACGACTTTATAGCATCATACAATAACACTTCTTATCATGAGATATTCAATAATAAATCAATTAATTAAAATTCAATATAAGGCCACAATCTAATATCATCGCACTCCAACCTAAATTCGATAATTCTATCATGGCAATTGCTATTCTAGCATAATTCATATCAATTGATTGAGGATCATGGTATGTCCAACCTAAGCATGGCTATCATGGCATATTCTAGCCTAACCATGGTGTTTCTAGTCCAATTAAACAATTGAAATCAAACGAGGCTCTTCTAGCCAAATCAAAGCATTCAAGGATAATATGATAATTCTTAATGATAAGTGTCTATTTATGTATCATTTTCATATCAATTCGTCCATGTTTCTTTGCTATATTCCTTGGTATTTTATGTTTTTGTGTGGTTTTGATGTTTGTAGGAGTTTTGTAGCAACTTGCACAAAAATGGAGTAAAACCCTTCATTTTCACCTCTGATAGTCAACCATCTTCTTGGATTTAATTGTATTGATATACAATGAACCCAATGACATATTATATACCGTTGGAAAGCTCTCGAAGTCTATTTTCTGGAGAAATTTACGGTTTATAAATCCATTCAGTGTACCAAAAGTTGTAATCAAAACAGTGTGGAAGTATAGAAATGTAATTCCACAAATCACTGTAGCATGTATAATACGGGATACTGTAGCAGGTTACTGTAGCAGAGTATTTAAACACATTTTAGGGTTTTATTTTAATAACTTGAAGAGGCGAGAACATGGTGGAGGCTGCAGCTCTGGAATTCTTTCATCTCCTGGAGTTCTTGAAGGAGAAAGGAAGCTTGGAAAGAGGAAGAACTACAATCCAAAGAGAATTAAATCAAATTTGCTAAGTTTTTCCCTTCCCTTTCATTTTCTGGAATGTCTCCATGTTGTATTGTATTTACCACGTTCTTAAACATGTGTAACTGAATCTGAATTGGTTGAGAGTGATTTCAAAGCCCCTGATATGGTTTTTGTGAGTTAATTGTGCAAGAAGGTGTTATCCAATTCTCTAATTGAAGTTGCTTGTATTTTCCCATATCTAATGCTTATGATTGCTTGCTGATTGTATTTGGAATGGCCAACTGAATATAATCTGGTTGTTGTCTATTGCTAGAGTAGAAATCTTGATCCGTAATTGTCTTGAATTTCTAATCCTTAGTAGCAAAATTGTGATCAGAGATTGCAATTGGAGAATACAACCTAAGTTAAATAATCCGAGCTTGTGTGTTTATTGCTTAGATAAACCTATCTTTCTTATAGTAATGCATCCATTGAATTAAATTTAGAGAGCTTGTTCTAGGTTGTTTAATGGATAGAGATTAAATAAAGAGCCTGTTTTATTTAACAACAAAGTAAGGAAAGATTGGGATAACAGAGCTTGTTGTTATCTACGGTTGATAATTTCAATGGTGTAATTGAATTACAATTCTATAATTAATTCGCAAATCCATATCTTGTGGTAGAGAAGGATTCCTTAACCAGGTTTCTCTCATTGATTTTTCACTCAATTAACTTTCTATTTTGTTATTCTTCATTTGCATTCTTAGTTCATTTAGTTAATCATTCAACAAAACCCCCCTTATTTAATTTATTGGTGCTGGAAAATAACAAATTCAATTAGAATCAATCCTCGTGGGAACGATATCTTACTCATCACTTTATTACTTGTGCGACTAGTATACTTGCTAGTTTCGAACGCATCAAGTTTTTGGTGCCGTTGCCGGGGATTGATTTTCTAATAAATTTGTTATTCTGTGTTTACTACTGATTCTTGATTTTTATTTTCTGATTGTTTGTGTTTAGGCTTTTATGTTCGAGGGAGAAGCGGATCAACGACTTAAGCGAATCAAGGAGTTTCTCGAATCCTCGAATTTAAGACTTAATCAGTCAATTTCAACTCCACCTCCAGAATTTGACCTTGCACGACATACTTCCCTTCCATCTTCTTGCAGGTCAATCAAATCTGAATCGAAAGTAATGGCAATGCAAAACAATCAGACTCTTAAGGAGTTAGCGGCTCCAATTATTGATCAACAACCGCTATGCATAAGCACCAATTTTGAGGTAGAATTTGAGCTTAAATTTGGACTAATTCGTCTCTTGCCTACATTTCATGGTTTTGCAGGAGAGGATCCTATCAAATACCTCAGAGAATTTCATGTGGTATGCTCAAGTATGAAGCCAACTGGTGTGTCTAAGGAGCAAATAAAATTGAGAGCTTTTCCATTCTCATTAGTAGATTCGGCGAAAGATTGGCTATACTATCTACCAGCGGGTACCATCACCACGTGGAATGAGATAAGTAAACTCTTTTTAGAGAAATACTTTCCCATTTCGAAAGCTATAAACATTAGAAAAGATATTTGTGACATTCGACAACACAATGGAGAATCACTTTATGAATATTGGGAGAGATTTAAAAGGTTATGTGCTAGCTGTCCAAACCATCAAATTAGTGATGGACTTCTTATTCAATATTTTTATGAGGGTCTCCTACCAATGAAAAGGAGTATCATTGATGCTGCTAGTGGTGGAGCACTAGTTAATAAAACACCGAAAGTTGCAAGGCATTTGATTAGCGACATGGCAACGAACTCCCAACAATTCAGCAGCCAATTTGAGTCACAACTGCCAAGGAGAGTAAATGAGGTAAGTACTCCGAACATTGAACAACAACTTTTTGAACTTACCTCTCTTGTAAAAAAAATGGCTGTAGGACATATGCAGCAATCTTATGTATGTGGAGTGTGTTCCACCACGGACCATCCTATCGACATGTGTCCAACTTTGCAAGAAGGAGATACGGAACAAGCCAATGCCATGGGTGGATTTCTAGGACAACCAAGCCAAAGTTATAGTAATCATCAATCAATCGCCCCAAATGCCATACCAAATCGGCCACCAGGTTTCAATCAACCAAGAGTGCAGCAACCATTTCAAATGCAACCACAACCAGCACCACAACTAGCTCCACAAAACTCAGGTATGGCTTTCCAGGATATTGTTAAAGCACTTGCTACTGACACAATGCAATTTCAGCAGGAAACTAGGGCAAGTATCCAAAACCTGGAAAATCAAATGGGACAATTGGCTACTAACATGAGCAAATTCAAGAGTCAAAGCTTAGAAAAATTACCTTCTCAGACAGTGATCAATCCAAGAGAGAATGCTAGTGCAATAACTTTGAGAAGTGGAAAGCAATTACAAGTCTCACAAAAAAAGTCACAAACTAATGAAGGGGATGACACCACTTCCACCATGAACAAAACATCATCTTTTAAGGTAGATCTTAAAACTCAAAGTCCTTCTTATGTTACTCCTCCACCATTTCCTAGCAGATTTGCAAAATCAAAGAAGGAGGAACAAAAACAGGAAATCTTGGAAACTTTTCGCAAGATTGAGGTAAATATACCACTTTTGGATGCTATTAAGCAAGTGCCTCGTTATGCAAAATTTCTCAAGGAGTTATGCACAACAAGAGAAAGTTGAAGGGAAATGAGAAAGTAAGTGTGGGAGAAAATGTTTCAGCTGTACTACAAAGAAAAATTCCTTCGAAATGCAAAGATCCAGGTACGTTTACCATTCCATGCACCATTGGTAGAACCAAGTTTGAAAAGGCTATGTTAGATTTAGGAGCATCTATTAATGTCATGCCATATTCTATTTATGCTTCTTTAAATCTTGGACCTCTTGCGGAAACTGGTATTACCATTCAACTTGCTGATCGTTCTAATGCATATCCCAAGGGAGTTGTGGAAGATGTGCTTGTGCAGGTGAATCAACTGGTTTTCCCAGCAGACTTCTATGCTCTTGAAATGGAGGATGAGACATCTCCTAATCCAACACCAATTCTTTTAGGGAGACCATTCTTGAAAAGTGCTCGAACTAAGATTGATGTTCATGATGGCAGTCTCACCATGGAATTTGATGGCAAGGTGATCCGTTTCAATATTTTTGAGGCAATGAGGTTGATACCGGATCTTTGAGATATGGCTCTGATACCAATCTGATACCGGGCTGCTGGATTATAATAGATCGGGATAGGATCTTCAAGTTGATTATCAACTCAACCAATGGCTGGAACAAATAAAATGGAACCTAACAAACACTCTTTGAAAGGAAAACAAGCTCACCACCAAAGTGAACACTAATGGGATACAGATAATTCACCACCCAAGGATGTAAACCAAGGATACAGGGCTAAACTAACCACCACTCTATGGAATCACCCAAGAGAGATACAGAGTTAAAGAGAAATCAGTATAAACACTGAAATTTTAAAATTCGAATTCCAAACTTCACTCCTTGAACACACAACTTTGGGACTTTAAATAACTTGGAACAACCCTCCAAGCATAGGTAAAAGACAATAATTAAATGTGTTCAACAATTACGGCTCAACTAATACATTGACAACTCAATTATTGACTAAGACTCATAAGTAAACACATTAGGTAATAAAAGCACAACCAACTAAGCTAGAAATTCAAATTCCAACCAACTAAGCAATCAAATTCAAATTATAGAGTAGACTTTAATGCAGCATTCATTATGAACCAGCTGTGAAGAGATAGTCATAAATTCCTGTAGACAACTCCAAATGACACATTGACAAATGTGTTAGAAAGCTGACTTCAAGATCTTTTACAGCCATAAATCTTGACATTTAATTCTCTGCACAGCAATATCAGTTCTTTTACGAAATTACCCCTCATTTTGGTTCATGTGCACTCTTGACTATTGTAATAATTTGCACCCCTTGATGATCTATCATGAATGCCATGGATTGTAACACTCCTGTGTCAAGCTCCCCTGGTTGAGAAAGACTCGACCTCGAGTCTTGGTTGTTGTTTTCACCAAGATAAGGACTAAGGTCAGAGACATTGAATGTGTTGGAAACACCGTAATGCTCAAGTAGCTCAACTTTGTAAGCATTCTCTCCAATGCGTTGTAAAACTTTGAATGGTCCATCAGCTCTAGGCTTCAACTTGGCATATTTGCCTGGAGGAAACCTTTCCTTTCTAAGGTGTATCCACACTAGATCTCCTTCTTTGAACTCAGCATACTTCCGATGTTTGTTTGCTATAGCTTTATACTTCTCATTTTGCTTCAAAATCTTCTCTCGAACTTGTTCATGCAGCTTCTTGATGTTCTTAGCCCTCTCCTCTGCATCACTGCTAAATTGAGTTTTGGAAGGAATAGGAGCTAAATCCAAAGGACTTATTGGATTCTTGTCATAAACAACCTCAAAAGGACTATGACCAGTGGTTTGACTTGATGATCTGTTGTAAGCAAACTCAACTTGAGATAAAACAAGATCCCATTGCCGTAAATTCTTACCAACATAACTCCTCAGAAGATTTCCCAAGCTTCTGTTGGTAACTTCAGTTTGTCCATCTATTTGAAGATGATGAGATGAACTAAAGGTAAGTGTAGTCCCCAGCTTTTTCCAAAGTGTACGCCAAAAATGAGATAAGAACTTTGGATCACGATCTGAGACTATGGCCTTAGGAATGCCATGCAATTTCACAATCTCCTTGAAGTACAAATCGGCCACATGAGTCGCATCATTTGTCTTGTTACAGGGGACAAAATGAGCCATTTTAGAAAATCGTTCAACCACCACCATGATTGAATCTTTGTTTCGCTGTGTTCTAGGCAATCCCACCACAAAATCCAAGCTAACATCTTCCCATGGATCGTTAGGAACAGGTAATGGAGTGTACAAACCAGTGTTCTGCCCATGGCTTTTTGCCACATGACAAATTGTACACCTCTTCACGTGCTTCATCACATCTCTTTCCATCTTTGGCCAATAGAAGTTTTCCTTCACAATAGCAATAGTTTTATCTCTCCCAAAATGACTGCTAATGCCACTGCCATGCGCTTCATTAATGATTAATTCTCTTAAGGAACATTGAGGAATACACAATTGCTTTGCCTTGAGTAGATAACTATCCTGCAAAACAAATTGCTTAGATGAAAACTCATTACAGTTACTCCATATTTTGCCAAAATTTGGATCATCCTTATAAAGCTCTTTTAAAACCTCAAACCCAACAACATTCACTTGCATAGAGGTCAGCAAAGAATGTCTTCGGCTTAAGGCATCAGCCACCACATTTTGAACTCCAGATTTGTGCTTGATGGTAAAGTTGAAAGCTTGAAGAAACACTACCCATCTAGCATGTCGAACATTGAGCTTCTGTTGGCTGTTGATGAACTTCAAAGCTTCATGGTCAGAATATAGAACGAATGGTTTTGGCAAGAGATACCGACTCCAATGCTTCAAAGCTCGACAAATAGCATACAACTCATTGTCATAAGTTGAGTACTTTTTGCGAGATGCATTCAATTTTTCACTAAAGAAAGCAATTGATCTGCCTTCTTGGCTAATAACAGCATCAATACCAATATTAGAAGCATCACATTCAACTTCAAAAACCTTGCTGAGATTTGGAAGTGATAAGATAGAAGCTTCTATCATCTTCTTTTTACTCACCAAAAGAGTTGGGATAGCACAAGGACTCCTGCTTTCCCTCATTAACTCTTTAGTGATAAGCTCATTAACCTGCCGTTGTAATTCTTCATGTTCTGTAGGACTCATTCGATAGGCTGATTTATTTAGCAACACAACACCTGGAACAAGATCAATACAATACTGTATGTCTCTCATTGGAGGAAGACCTGGTGGTATCCCGTTTGGTATAACATCATGGTATTCTTCAAGAAGATATTTCATCTCCGAAGGTGGTTCATTACTAACTCCATTTTCTTCTAACAACAAGAACATATAAATTTCACTTCCCTTCTCCAACTCTCTTCTACATTCTGTTTGGGTAAGCAAAGCATTTCCCTCGCCTTTAGTAGGCTTAGGAACACATTCTAACTTCGAAGGACCCAAAATAACTTTGACCCCATCTTTAAAGAAGGTATAAGTATTCCCATAGCTATCATGCATTACTTTCCTATCATACTGCCATGGTCTACCAAGAAGTA
>SNVD02000508.1:0-132255 GCA_013180625.2 Boswellia sacra
TGGTATATTTACCTCAATTTTGGGAGAAGTTTCCAAGATTTTCTGTTCTTGTTCCTCCTTCTTCGATTTTGCAAATCTACTAGGAAAAAAGTGGAGGAGTAACATATGAAGGAATGGGAGTTATCGGATTTACCTGAGAAGTCAATGTTTTATTCATGATGGAAGTGGTGTCATCTCCTTCATCAGTTTGTGATTTCCTTGGCAAGATATCTAATTGCTCTACACCTCGCGAAGTTATCGCACTAACAGTCTCTCCTGGATTGATCACCGTTTGAGAAGATAATTTTTTGAGTATTGGCCCTCGAATTTGCTCATGCTAGTAGCCAATTGTCCCATTTGATTTGCCAGGTTTTGGATACTTGCCCCAGTTTCCTGCTGGAATTGCATTGTGTTAGTGGCAAGTGTATTAACAATATCTTCGAGAGACATACCTGAGTTTTGCGAAGTTGGTTGCGGTGCTGGATGTGGCATTGGTGGTGGTTGCATTTGAAATGGTTGCTGCACTCTAGGTTGATTGAAACTTTGTGGGCGATTTGGTATCACATTTGGAGTGATTGGTTGATGATTCCAGTAACTGAAATTATGTTGATCTTCCCATTCAGCATTGTAATTGCTAGAGAAAGGATCATACCATTGCCTCGTTTGTCCTGGAAATCCACCCATGGCATTGGCTTGTTCCATATATTCTTCTTGTAAAGTGGATACATGTCGATTGGATGCTCCATCGTAGAATATATCCCACATTCATAAGATTTTTTGAAATTCTCCTACAGCCATGTTTTCACAAGAGAGGTTAGCTCAGAAAGTTGTTTCATATTTCGGAGTGCTTACCTCAGTTACTCTTCCATGGTACTTGTGGCTCAAATCCACTAACCGGATATGTAGAAGTTTACTGCCATGTTGGTCTAAAAACACAAAAAACAATCAGAAAAGAAAACCAAAGGAAAAAAATATGAATCAAACAATGAAAAAACAAAATAAACAAATCGATTAGAAAATCAAAATCCCCGGGCAACGGCGACCAAAAAACTTGAATGCGTTCGAAACTAGCAAGTATACTAGTCGAACAAGTAATAAAGTGATGAGTAAGATATCGTTCCCACGAGGATTGATTCTAAATGAATTTGTTATTTTCCAGCAACAATAAACTAAATAAGGGGGGTTTTGTTGAATGATTAACTAAATGAAATAAGAATGTAAATTAAGAATAACAAAACAGAAGTTAATTTGAATGAAAGATCAATGAGAGACACTTGGTTAAGGGTTCTTTCTCTGCCACAAGATCAATGAGAGACACTTGGTTAAGGTTTCTTTCTCTGCCACAAGATATGAATTTGTGAATTAACATAGAATTGTAATCCAATTACAGTATTGAAGTTATCAACCGTAGATAACAACAAGCTCTGTTATCCCAATCTTTCCTTACTTTGTTGTTAAATAAAACAGCTCTTTATTTAATCTCTATCCATTAAACAACCTAGAACAAGCTCTCTAAATTTAATTTAATGGATGCATTACAATAAGAAAGATAGGTTTATCTAAGCAATAAACACACAAGCTCGGATTATTTAACTTAGGTTGTATTCTCCAATTGCAATCTCTGATCACAATTTTTCTACTAAGGATTAGAAATTCAAGACAATTACGGATCAAGATTTCTACTCTAGCAATAGACAACAACCAGATTATATTCAGTTGGCCATTCCAATACAATCAGCAAGCAATCATAAGCATTAGATATGGGAAAATACAAGCAACTTCAATTAGAGAATTGGATAACAATTTCTTACACAATCAACTCAAAAAATCCATATCAAGGGCTTTGAAATCACCCTCAACCAATTCAGATTTAGTTACACATATTCAATCAGAATAACAAATACAATACAGAGAAATTTCAGAATTGAAAAGGAAAGAAAGAACTTAGCAAATTCTTTGAAAATCTTCTTTGTAGATGAATCTTCTTGGATTGTAGTTCCTCCTCTTTCAAAATCTTCTTTCTCCTTCAAGAACTCCAAGGGATGAGAGAAATCCAGAAAATGCGGCCTCCTCCCACGTTTTCCCCTCTTCAAGTTATGAAAATAAAACCCTAAAATGTGTTTAAATACTCTGCTACAGTAACTTGCTACAGTGCCCCGTATTTAATAACATGCTACAGTGATATATGAAATTACAAATATACACTTCTCATACCATTTTTATCAAAACTTTCGGTACACTACATAAATTCGTGAACCGTAAATTTCTCTAGAAAATAGACTTCGAGAGCTTTTCAATGGTATATAGCATGTTATCCGGTTAATTTTATATCGATACAATCAACTCCAAGAAATTGGTTGACTAGCAGAGGTGAAAATGAAGGGTTTTACTCCATTTTTGTGCAAGTTGCTCCAAAACTCCTACAAACATCAAAACCACACAAAAACATAAAAATACCAAGGAATATAGCAAAGAAACATGGACGAATTGATATAAAAGTAATACATAAATAGACACCTATCACCCACTACAGAAATCAGTGCTGGGAGCCTTGACAAGAAGATTCGCAGAGTTGTAGCTGAAGTTACTGCTACTTCCTCTGAGACCATTGAAGAGCAACTTGCACATGTGGGTTTTGAGCAGCCTACTCCCACTACTACTGGCAAACGGTGTAATGTGAAGGCTAATAGAATTAAGAAGCGCTCTGACAGTTTTGCTGAAATCAAGGGGGAGACAAGGAGATAGAGTTTTTGATTTTCTTTGTTTGTTCTCACTCTGTTTTTGTATGGGGAGAAAGAACTTGAACTTCTTATGCTTGCTTTGTGTGTGCATTCGAACTATTTTGATGCTTTGTGTATTTACTGTATTTGTGTTTTTGTGTTATTACTTATTTTGTGTTATCTTGGTTTGATGATTTGATTTGCTCTGATCATGATCTGATTGCATTATTGTTTGACAAGTTTGTTAAACTTCATTTTGTTTACATGATATACATATTCTGACAGTGTTTTATTATGAGATTTGTAACAGCACACTGGTTATTTCTTTACACATGATATTTTCTGTTTGCTATTTCATGATAGCCTATAGTTATGTTTAACTTATCATGTGTGGTTTTCTTTGATCAAAAATAGTTTGGTGTTTTCATCACAAGTTGTCAAAAAGGGGGAGATTATTGGTGTCAACATGTATGTGCCATGCACATAATGAATTTTGTCCAACTTGTGATAAAACTAGAATATGATTTTGTTTCTTATTTTACTGTTTCTATAAGTATATTTTAGGAAGTATTTGGTTTACAATAAATATCTTCTTAGATTAGGATATAGTATCTTATATCCTAATTAAAATAGGAGAATATTTTTTTGTGTCCTAATTCCTTTAGGAGTTTAATTATAACATTTCCTATTATAGTTTTCCTTATCCTGATGTGATTTTGATTAGAATTTTTACAGGATTCTAAGGAGATTTCATTCAAGCATACCACTATATAGACAAATTTATTTTTACATAATTGAGTATGTTGATTATGTGGTGTGTTGTGTGAGTTTAGGTTTCGGCATTCCAACAATAAAGGACGAGAGCTTCAACGCAAATTGGAATGCGTCATTGATTTGATTCTTTGAGTCTTTGATTCATGTATGAGAGATTGTAATCGTACATAAAGTGTTGATTAGGTCTGTATGAGTTAGTAGACACTTGAGATACTTGCGAGTTAAGTGTCACTACAACAGATTGGGCCTTTTACTGCACCTATTTACCGCGAGCCTTCCAAAATGCAGTAAAAATTAAAATTTTACAGCGGGCCATCGCACCCGCAGTAGAAGTATGGACTTTACTGCAGTTTTGGAGGCCCGCAGTGAAAAGATTTTAGATAATCTAATTTTTTTCACGCCATTCTCCCGCTTCTCTCGCTTTTTCTCTTTTGCTTCCCTAAATCCCTAATTTCTTCCTCTCAAATTCCCTCAAATTCTCCCCTCTCTGTTACGCCATTCTCCCGCTTCTCTCGCTCTCTCTCTTATGCTTCCCTCACAAATCCCTAATTTCTTTCTTCCTCTCAAATTCCCTCAAGAGCCTACCGTCACTACAAACAAATGGCTCATACACATCTCCCATTTATGGCAACCTTTCGAGCCATCGTAAATGAGCACAAAGGAGAAGAAAAAGCTGGCAAAGTAGAAGAGGAGGAAGAAGAAGAGGAAGGAAATGGCGAAGAAGGACAGAGAGGAGGAGGAGGCGAGAGAGAACGATCTGAAGGAGAGAAGAGACTGGAAATGATGGAGAAAGAGGAGGAGGAAATGAGAGAGAGAGCGTTGAAGGAGTTCAAGGAGTGAGAGAGGATTTGGATGGAGCAAATGGAGTTGAAGAAGGAAGAAGAGAAAAGAAAGGCTCTAGAACAACAACAACAACAACAACAAGAGGAAGAAGAGGCTAAAAAGAAACAAGTACACGTCTGTTTGATTTGTTTCTATGTTTATTGCACTAGTATTGTTTGTTGTTTGGATGCTGAGAAATTTCTGTTTTGGAGACAATTGGAATGGTCGGTAGCTTTTGCTGTGTTTGGTTGCTGAAAGTGTGAGTAAAAATCTTAAAATTAGAATAGAATTGGTTAACACTAAACTTGATGTTAGTTGGCTCAATTTTGTTCCTGATGTCCATAGTTCATTTCATTTTGATAATTCACAATTTGATGCTGAAGACTTCAAATATAAATACACAACTAATTGGGAAATTTTCTCTCTAGTTCGTCAACTTTTCGTTCTTTTAATACCAAATAAGAGCTGCATTGGGCAATAAGTGGCAGTATTATTGGAAACTAGAAGATTTTTTTTTGGAGAAATTATGGAAAAGTGAAAGAAGATTTAACTGTGTTTAAGTACTTGTATCAGTAGTAATGCTTCAATTTGGCATAAATGGGCAGTGTTCTGTTATTGAGAACAAGCAAAAGAGAAGATAATGTAAGGGTGATAAAAATACTTAGTTTTGTTAAATTATTTCTGTTTGTTGTCTTTCTTTCTCTCATATGAAATATCAAAATCGTCATTGCACCCTTAAAAAGTCAAATTTTTCTTTAACTTCCTTGTTATCATAACTTTGTTACCATAGTCAGCTTTGTTTAGTTCTTGGGAAAGGTGGATTTGGGAGAGTGATAAAATTGTTGTTTGTTAATTATCATTGGTTGTGCAATGGCTGGCAAGTTGAAAGGGAGAATGAATGTGATGAGGATGATGACTGAGAATATATGGAAGAAGGGCCTGCAGAGATTATATGGCAAGGAAATGAGATAATTATCAAGAAGAAAAAGGCCAAAGTGCCAAAGAAAGATGCCACCCAGTTGAGTGGAAAAGAGGTAAAATTAGATTTATCTCCAACGAGGTTCAGATGTTTTATATATTACTTTATGGCCAGTTATTTTTTGATTATGGCAAAAATTGGAATTGTTGAGGTTATTAGTTGCTGTAGGATGCTGATAGGCCTACATCAAACCCTCTTCACCCATAATATGAAGCTTTTGCTGATTATCAGAGTGCACAGCAGGCATTAGAAACTGTTGCTCGGGAAGTGCCAAACTTTGGAACTGAACAGGTTTTTGATAATGGAAATTTTCTATCCATGCTTATGGTTATTATGCCACTTTTTTTCCATTTTGCTTACTCATTATCAAGAATTTGGTCATTGAACTTTTAGTTACGTAAATATGGCAGGATAAAGCTTATTGTCCTTTCCATTTGAAGACTGGAGCTTGTCAGTTTGGTCAGAGTTGCAGTAGAGTTCATTTTTACCCTCATAAATCGTGCACTCTGCTTATCAAGAATATGTACAACGGTCCTGGCCTTGCTTAGGAGCAAGATGAGGGGCTTGAGGTCTGTATTTGTATCCTGATAAGAACCCTGAAAACTTCTGTACTGTTGACTAAATTGTTGGTATATTTTATATAATAATATCTTTGCTTTATAAAAAAAGATAAGTATGATTTCAATGTATGATAAGGATGATAAAAATCATCCTGGAAGGTGTGCTCAGATTTTTATGAATTTATTTGTATTTTCTGGGTAGTTTACTATTTGGCTAGCTTCTACATTTCTTGAATAATTGACAAGATTCATCTTTTCTCTTCAATTTATATAACTGTTTGTTTTTATGTTTCATGGCTTCGATGGATGCCATGGGAAATATATTTCATGAACTTCTTACAAGCATTAGAAAAGGACATCTCTGTCCTAAAATGCTTGCTTTGCATTCGCTCATGTTGATCAGATGTTAGCAGTTTGTCCAAGTAAGCATATTCAAGATTTCATTCTTGGTGAAAAACATAGTTAATCTTATATGCCTTATACCTTTGCATTTTTAGGACTTTGTAGTCATGTCCGCCATCATCATGTTGTGCTGCTTCTTGTTGGCAATTACTGTGTCTGTTATCTTTTAAAATATGAATGGTTGCTCTTCTCTTTGTGTGTTGTGATCTTATCTTGCATTGTGATGATATGTATGAACATGTTGCTTCTCATTGCCAGTTAACTGTAATTATATGAATTAACCTGCTGTGGCATTTAGGAAGCCCATCTTTCTCTTATTTCAGCCTATAAAGCATGGTGGAGTTATATCTGAGCAGTTGGCGCCATAAGGATACTTTGTTTATATGGTATGAGAAATATTTGAGTATTTTAGAGACCTCTCTAGCAATTCTTGTAGTTTAGTCTAGATGTGTCCTGCTCATGAGGGCTAATTTAGACTCAATTTGCATTTCTTTTTTATGTTGATTCTTATCTTTATTGGATACACTAGGAGTTGCATAATTACATTTATCTCATTTATTTTGTATGATTTCATTAATTTAATGCATTTATTTGATGCTGTTAATATATAGACAGTAAGGATTGTGTCAATTATATCATTTATTTCAAATTTTGTCTATTTTGAGAACCATAAAACTTTGAAGTGATTAGTGTTTGGGTGATTGAGAAGAGATTTAAGCAGTAATTAATCAAACTTGTCCAATCAACAATGAGTAATCTTCCTGTATGGCTCACTTATTTCTGGCTAACAGCAATGATAATTTTTAATTAAATTCTGTTTATGATTTCTGATGCTTCAGCATCTCTGATCGGTGTGGGTCTCCATTGATTTTTTTTAGTCTGTTAAAGAGTCCATAATTAACTGTAATCGACCTAATAAAGTAACAAGGTTTTTGTCTTGAGTGATAATACAGATATTAGGAGCTCCTATACGGTTTAGGTGGTTCATTTTACTACCATTGGGATTCTAGCATATTTATTCTCTCTCTAGTATTGATGATTAATATCGTTATTGACTTGTCTGTCAACTATTGTTTATTTTCCCCCGTGCAGTTGAGGAATTTGTTATGGGCAACATCGAGGCATGATATGTGTCTTATGCAAAATTATTCAGTAATGCATTGGTCTCCTTTGCTCCGAAAGGGCACAGAAGTACTGAATGTGGCAAAGCCAATTGTTCCTACACTGGTAAGTAACTTCTTAGTTGATCAAGACTTAACATGTAGCGCATATTTGAAAGTGGTTTAAATTTGATATTTTATGGTTTTACAGGAACGGCCTGGACTGTTGACTATGCCTCTTAATAGAGTGCAAATAAGTAACCATGGCAGTGAAAGAAAATATGTTGGTAGCTGGCGGCTTTCAGGGGGAGCTTATTTGCAAGGTAAGAACATGGCAAACTAGATTCAACATCAAGTATAAGATTTGTTACACCGAGTTTGTCATTTTTTTAACTTTGTTTTTTTTTTTCACTTTTAATAGCATTGAGATGAACCTGAGGTTGTACTCTGTACAAAGTTGACAACTGATGAGAATGCCATCACCAATGCTGTGGATGTCTTTCGTAGTCCCAAGTAAGGAACTATTAACCGTAATTGAATTTACCTTGTGAAGAAACTTTTTCTTCTGGAGGGAGACCGATTGATTTTTTTTAATCCTTTTGAAGTGCCTCAACGAGGGTCATGACCTGGGACAACAACAAGACTTTTTACTGCGGGCCAAGCGCCCGCGGTAAATAATTTTTCACCACCAAGACTTTTTACGGCTGGCAGGGCGCCTGCGGTAAATAATTTTAACGGCAGGCCGTGCGCCCACGGTAAATAATTTTCCATCAGACCACGAATTTTTACGGCGGGCCAAACGCCCACGGTAAAACCATTTTACCGCGGGCCGAAATCGCGGTAAAAACTAAAATGAGTTTTTACGGCGCCATTTTATATGGCGGGCTTAAATCACCGTAGGCCCGCCATAGAAGGCTTTTTACCGCGGTTTCGGCCAGCGGTAAAAAGCCCATTTTCTTGTAGTGTGTTTATATAATTCAATGTCAAACGTCGTTGTTATGTATAACTTAACAGTGTGTTGTTAAGTTATCTGTGACAGAGAGTGGGCAGTGTCACTAGAGTTTAAGATTTTGGCGGGATTTTGTTTTACAAAGATTAGGTCAGTGTGTGAGAGTGAGTCAGCACTGTAAAAGATCCTAAATATTGTACAAACAAGAACTTAGTGAATTGCAGCTCTACAGCTGTCCGTAGATGTAGGTTCTATAGCCGAACCACGTAAAAATCCTCCTGTGCTGATTTACTTTATAGTTTATTGTTATATTTCTTATAATTGCATACTTCCAGAACTAACAATTATGATCATGATTATTTGTTAAATATCTTAAACGTGATTTACACGTCCTTGACTTCAAGATATGCAAGTTATTTGATTGATATCAAAAGGATCTTGAAGAATCCTTATAGGATAAGGATTGCTTGCTAGATGAGTCCTAATATAAGAAGACTTTATTCTAAGTGTAGCTTAGGAGATTAAAAGATTACTTCCTATTATTCATTAGTCTTTATCTCTTAAGTTACATTGCAGATTTTACGGGTTTTAAAAAACTTTGATGAAATCCTTTTTCAACAAGGAAGTGCTGGATGTGCAGTCTATATAAAGGAGAGTTCATTCAACATTGAGGCAATGCAAACTTTTTTCAACTATTTTATTCAGAGAGTGATCAATGCACATTCCTTTATGTTGAGTTTGCATATTTGTTTATGTAGCTTTTAGCTAAGTTCATGTTCTTGAGAGTTAGATCGTGGCTTGAGGGATAATTGCTTTCATGAATCTATAATTGACATCGTGCTCGTGACTGATAAAGTGTAGATAGCTTTGTTGAGTTTTATCTTTGTTGAATATTACTGAAAAAGTGTTTTACAATCAAGAAGGGTCTTGATCTATCAGGTAGAGAATTGTAGCATGTTTAGGAAGTTGGTCTACTAAGGTTGAAGATCTTGGAGAGAGAGCATAGGTTTACAAAGAAAGATGAGTGAGAGAGAAAGGGGATTTCTTCTACTATAAATCCAAATAGTTTGTAATCTAGAACTACTTAGTGGATTACAGCTTGGTTGCCCAAGGATGTAGGCTAATTTAGCCAAACCATGTAAAACTCCTCTATGCAATTTTTATTTACATCTATTACATATTTTGTAACTATTTTAGTTTCATGCTACGTAACCGAGTCTGTGGCTTTAGAATTTACAATCAGTATCAGAGTAGAGCATTAATATACTTGTGTAGATCCTATCATTGTTCTTAAGCTACGGATTCTCATAAGCATGGAGGGTCGATCAGCCATCCACCTCTTCTTAATGAAAGCAGTTATGGGTACTGAAAGGCTAAGATGATGTGCTTCCTTCAAGTAATTGATGAAAGGGTGTGAAAAACTGTTGTTTATGGTTGGAGTCCACTTAGTCAAGTTAATCAAGAAGGTGTTAGAGTTATGAAAGAAGAATCAACGTCGAATTAGCAAGAATATGATTTAGCACAGTGGAATTCCAAGGCTATTCATTCTCTTTTCAATGTAGTCAATCTAAAGGCATTTAGCGTTATTTCTTCCTGCACGTCAGCCAAAGATGCATAAAAGAGACTCCAAAATAAGTATGAAGGGACTACATTAGTTAGGGGAACAAAAGTTTTGATGCTTGCCTCACAATCGACAAAATCAAAAGGCAAGAAGATGAAACAATTTCAAAATTTTATGATAGATTATGTGAGATTACAAATGCTGCAACCTTGTTGGGAAAAACATATAGTGATTCAAATGTTCTTCTAAAAATTCTTAGATCATTGCATAAAAAATATCAGGCCAAATCTATAATTGTTGCTAATACTCAGAACCTTGATGAGCTGAAAATTGATGAGTTATTGGGACCACTTCAGTCTTATGAAATGACATTCATGCTATAAATCAAGAAAAATAAATCCATTGCATTAGTAGCCTCATCATCAAAGACTAGATAATGTGATGACAATGCAAAAATCTTGGATGATCAAGAAGTTGCTTTAATGGTGAGAAACTTCAAGAAATTTCTTAAGAGAAATTCTAGAAAGAAGAATTAGTTCAAGGGTCAGAAAGATGAGAAAAGTGTAGCTAACTTCAAGAAGTTGAACAAGGAACCAAAGAAGAAAACACAAGTGCAGTGTTTTGAGTGTTTAGGATTTAGACATATCAGGTTTGAGTGCACAAATTTAAATAAGAAAGGCAAAGGCTTAAATGCTACCTAGAGTGACAATTACTCTGAAAGCAGTATATATGAGCAAGAACAGCAGAATGGTTACATTGCATTTATTGCATCTATATCAAACAAAAGAAAAGGAGTCATAACAAATACAACTGAATCAGTTATAACAGAAGTAACTAATGATACTGATATTGATTCTGTTTTTGATCTAACATATTATGAAAAATTGTAGGAAGCCTACAATGATCTTTATCATGCACAAGAAATAGAGGTTTATAAGAACAAAGATAATTAAAGGAGAATTCAAGAGCTCATGAAAGAAGTTAAGATTGTGACATGTGAAAGAATGTTTCTATAAGAAAATGTTTCTGAACTTGAAGCAGCCATTAAGAAAATGAAATTGGAGTTGAGTGAGAAAATGATTTCATAGAGGAACATGAAGCTTCCATTCAGTACCTATCAAAGGTAACTAAGAAGCTAGGTGAGATCCAAATCCAAGGAAGAATTAGCAAAAATAAGCAAGGATTGGGATTTGAGGCTTATGACCAGCCATCAACTTAAAAAATGACTTTTGTGAGATCTTTTGGATCAAATTCTTCACTAGAGTTAGATTCTTCGAATCAACAAAAGACAGAATCATAAAAGTCAAATACCTCAATCAAGTCAGGTAAAAAATCTCAAAGTTCAGGTAAAAATTCTTAATATAAAAGTTCTAAGAGTTCATTTCATAGTGCTTAATCACATTTTGTGAAATCTATAGTTTCTGTGACTAAAAAATTTATTCCAACATGTTACTTTTATAGTGCAAAGGGACATATTAGGCTTAGATGTTATAAACTTAATAATCTATTGTATCAAAATGAAAAAAAAAAGCATAGGCAGTCATATAACACACAACACAAACAGTCACATAAAACACAACAGAACTGGGTTGAAAAGAACACAACAAAGTGTAATATTGCTTTAACTGTTTTAAATGCATCAACTAATGATTCTTGGCACTCTGATAGTGGTTGTTCAAGACATATGACGGGTAAATAAAGAGTTCTTAAAAAATTTTAGAACATGCAGTCATGGTTTAATCACTTTTGGAGATGGTGCTAAAAGCAAAATGATGGATAAAGGTACATTATGCGTTGCTAGTTTACCTGAGTTTACTAATGTACTTTTGTTTGAAGGTCTTAAAGATAATTTGCTCAGTATTAGTCAAATTTGTGATGACAAATATACTGTTAAGTTTACTAAGAATAAATGCATGGTTCTTGATTCCAACAAGAACTGAATTCTTGAAGGTAATAGGTCTAATGACAATTGTTATTTAATGACTAAACTGAGTGCATTACATGCTAAGACTTTTGAGATTGAAATATGGCATCAAAAACTTGGTCACATGAATTATAAAAACTTAGTTAAATTAAGTAAGACTGGTGTAGTTAGAGGAATGCTTAAGTTTGAGCATAAGCCTGACATTGTATGTGTCCCCTGCCAGAAAGGTTAGCAGATTAAGAGTTCATATGGATCTAATTCTTTTCTTGGTACCTCAAAGATTTGTAAATTGTTACATATGGATCTCATGGGTCCAATGTAAGTTCAAACCATTGCATGAAAAGTGTATGTTTTTGCTTGTGTTGATGACTATTCAAGGTATATTTTGGTAGATTTTGTTAAGAAAAGATTTGATACATTTGAAGTATTTAGAAACTTATGTGTTAGGTTGGAAATTGAACAAAGCAAAAATATTAGGAGGATAGTTATAATTAGAAGTGACCACGGGAAGGAGTTTGAGAATGAAAGCTATGCAGATTTTTGCAAACTTCATGACATCACTTATGAATTTTCTACTTCAAAGACTCTTGATTAGAATAAAGTTACGGGGAGAAAGAACAGAACATTACAAGAGATAGCTCGAGTGATGTTGAACAACAAGAAGCTTACAAAAAGGCTATGGGCAGAGGCAATCATCAATAAAGTTTTCTTAGGGCCATAAACTTATGAAATACCTTATGAGCTACTGAAAAGGAGAAAACCTAACCTTAAATACTTTCATATTTTTGGTTATAGGTGTTATATTCTAAATGACAAAAACCAACATAGAAAATTTAATTAGAAAAGCGATGATGGAGTGTTTATTGGTTATTCTTTGAATAGAAACACATATAAGTTTTATAAAATGAGAACTGAAAACATATGGAATATGCTAATGTTGTATTTGATGATTGTAATGATTATGCAGATTTTGTTAGCCCTAAGGTTACATGATAATTTTGATAATAACAATACACATTGATTAATTGAGATTTACTAATATGTTTATTTATGTGCAAGAATAAGATTCAATGAAATATTTGTAAAATCAAGAGGAGGCTTATTAAAATGAAGTGTTGACGCTAAGGAGAAGATTACATGTTAAAGGCACCAAAGTTTAAGAACAAGGTTTGATTTGAGGAATATGACACATGAGCAATATTTAATCAATTAGTCATATATTTCTCTACAAATATCCAAATGATGTGATTCTTGAGCCTTTGAAAATCTTACTAAATTTATAACATTTCATATGTTTTAAAGAAATTCAAATTTAAAGTGTAAGGTTGTCCAAATCATCATGCAAGTTGAAAGACAAATAGAAACAGCTGACATGAGCACTGAATACTCTTTTGGACATATCTTGAGTTAGAAAAATCAAAATGACTTGATTCTTATGGCATTGAAAAGAGAACTTAATGAAGCACATTTCATATGTTTTGAAGAAATTCAAATTTCAAACGAAAGACCGACATAATTGACATGCAATTTGGTGGACTGACACAGAGAAGAAAAATCAACTCATTTGAGCACTGAATGATGTTTTGTCCATATCTTGAGTTAGAGATATCCAAATAACTTGATTCTTGTGGCATTGGAAAGATGATTCAATGGATCAGATTTTATATTCTTTTGAAGAAATTCAAATTTCAAACAGAAGGCTGACATAATACACATGCAAGTCAGTGGACTGACACATGGAAGAAAAATCAAGTCACATGAGTACCGAATGGTGTTTTGGCCATATCTTGAGCTACAGCTATCTAAATGACTTGGTTTTTGATGCGTTGGAAAGCTTATTCAATTATGAAGATCTTTTATGTTTTGCAGATTTTCAAATTTCAAACGGAACATTGACAAAAAGGATAGACAAGATTACAGTTTTTATGGTGGGTAGAAAATTTGGAGTTGGTGTCTTCACTTGATTAAGTTCATCCCATTTGCCTATAAAAGGAGCCCTTCTCCCATGCATTCAGAACAACAAGAAGAGACAAGAATCTATCAAGCCACAAATAAGAGAAATATCAAGTTTAGAGAGCTTTAATATTCTTTATCTACTCTTTGAAGAGAGTTGTACTTTTGTTGTAAAAATTTTCTTTGTCCTTGTATTGTGGTGAGAGTGAGATCATCTTGTAAAGGATAAAAGTTATCCTTGAGAGAACTCTTTCCTTGGTGAGGTTGTTCATCAAGAAGAACTCTTGGTGTGGTGTTATCAAGGTTGAAGGAAGTTGCCTTGGTGAGGTTGTTCATCAAGAAGAACTCTTGGTGTGGTGTTATCAAGAGTTGAAGGAAGTTGCCTTGGTGAGGTTGTTCATCAAGAAGAACTCTTGGTGTGGTGTTATCAAGGGTTGAAGGAAGTTGCCTTGGTGAGGTTGTTCATCAAGAAGAACTCTTGGTGTGGTGTTATCAAGAGTTGAAGGAAGTTGCCTTGGTGAGGTTGTTCATCAAGAAGAACTCTTGGTGTGGTGTTATCAAGAGTTGAAAGAAAAAGTCTTGGTGAGGTTGTTCATCAAGCAAGTTGTAAAGATTTCTACAACTTAGTGGAAAGCTTAGCTCGTGGAGCTAGGAGCCCGTGGACGTAGGCAAGGTTTGCCGAACCACGTAAATTGAGTTTGCACTCTCTCTATCCCTTTCCTCTTTACATTTACTTGCACTTGTGATTGTTCATCATTATTATTCTTTTGATTGCATCTTTGATAAATTCTAATTTCATCTTCTTCACCTTTATTCTCAAAGAAAGAGTGAACTAATTTTGATCTTTCAAGAAAAGTTTTCTAAATCCGTTTTGATAAATAAAAACCCAATTCACCCCCCCTCTTGGGTTGCCATACCTGGGTCAACAGATTTTTCACAAGAAGAAATCATTAAGAGCTTTGTAAAACTTGCTGAGAGAATTGGAACAGATTCTGTAGAAAACTTACCACTAGTCACACAGGATGAAACTGCAGAAGTTAAGAAAGATAAAACTAAACAGTTTGGTAGTATTGATTTGGGTAGAATGAAATTAGAATCAATGATATGACCAGGGATCGCCCAACTTGGATTCAAAAGGCATATCTTACATCTTCTATCATTGACAGTCCAAAAGGTGGAGTCAAAACCCGAAGTAAGATAAGGAATCAGGTGAGTTTTTCATACTATGTGTAACTTATTGAACCTAAGACTGTTAATGATACACTTAAGGAATAAGTCTGGATACAAGCTATATAAGATGATCTAAATCAATTTGAAAGAAATAAAGTTTTCACTTTAGTTCCCAGACCCGAAAACACTAATATCATTAGAACTAAATGGATTTTTAAGAACAAGAGTGATGAAAATAGGCAAGTGATTAGGAATAAGGCTAGACTAGTTGCTCAATGGTATACACAAATTGAAGGGATAGATTTTGATGAGACTTTTGCACCTGTGGCTAGGCTAGAATCCATTAGGTTGCTACTTGCGATTTTCTGTTTTTTAAATTCCAAACTTTTCCAAATGGATATGAAAATAGCTTTCTTAAATGGCATTTTAAATGAGAAAGCTTTTGTTGAGAAACCAATAGGCTTTGTTGATCCTAAGCATCTATGAGCGCGGCTTTCATCCTGTCAAAGCGTTTACGACCATGACACTGTGTCAAAGCCTCTTTCAAGACTTAAAAGAAACATAAAAGAGCCATGGGCATGTCTGGAGAAAGGAGTTGTCACCCAATTATTCAATTGGGAATGAATGGGGGCAATCCGATCCTTCGCTTCGGGACCTAAACTACCCTCATCCCTTTAGAGATGGGTTCAAAAAGTTAGGTACGAGCCTTTTGACTCGCTCGAATATGAATCTGCCATCTACTTAGGAAATACCAAATGGGAATAACTCGTATTGTTACTTAGCCCGCTTAGCGCTGTTCGTTTTATGCACACATTTCTATTTTTATCTTTGTTAAGCATGTGAGGTAATTATTCAATCAATGACAGTTGTATATTCATACAAAGAAAGGAGGAGAATATATTACATTTCCATCATACATGGGGGAAGGGGATAGGATTACAACATTGCTATTCAATAATAATATAATGTTCTATACATTCACACATATTTGAAACTCAATAGATGATGAATTCCTCACTACAATATGTAAGTCTATTCAACGTCTATCAAGCTTCTTACATATCCATCTAAACATAGCTAAGGCATTTATTCTTAGTTATGGCCCCTCATCATCAATGTGAGGCCACCATCACTTCATGGCATCATACAATTACACTTCTAAATACACAAATATTCATAAATCATATAAAGTCATAATATAATATCATGACATTCTAGCCTAAATTTTCATAAATTCTATCATTGCAATTCTACCTATAGTTACTCTAGCATAATTCATATCATGTATCATCATGGCATTTCTAGCCTAAAACATAGTATTCATGGCATATTCTAGCCTAATTCCAACAATCACCAATCATAGCATTCAAGAGCAAAATGGTAATTCTACCTATTCTATGCTATTTCCTAGCATTCAGCAAGTAAGTTTTCATATAATGATTCTAAACATTTTCTCCTAATCATGGTTCTAAGCATTCGCAAAGAAAGTAAATTCCTAAGCATGATTCTTAAAAAGGAAAGTTTGCGGACTTACCTCGACATGCTTATCCATCTTGCAAAACAAATAGGGTTAGAACAATTCATAATAACCCTAAACATGCTCCTAAGCTTAAAATAAAACTCTAAACATGCTTTTTCTAAGCAAGAAAAGGGAGAATAGGAGGGAGGAGAGAATTCTACTCTCAAGATGTACCCTTTCCGGGTGTAGAGCAATAGAACGCCTAAAAAAATTATATTGGAAAAGACTTCTCAAATTCTTGAGCATGCCTTCAAAGGGGAGAAAGAGATGATTGTATTCGATAATAGGTGTGTCTTGGGAAGTGTGGTTAAGGTGTGCTCATATAGGCTTTCATTGGAGTGAAAATATAATAAAAAATCGATATGGGATTCGGAAAATAGTATCAGTGAATAGTAAAAATGAAACAATATCGGATGAACAGTGCAGGCCACTGTTTGACCGATGGTGAACAGTATCGATAAACATTAAACGTGAATGGTATCGGATGAACAGTTGGTCGACTGTTTGACCGGTGGTAAACAGTATTGGTAAACAGTATTGGTGAACAGTGTATCCTGTTTGACCCTCCATATTTTACAATTTTGTAATGCAGTCCCTTCTAACCTTTATGTATTCAATTGCTTATAACTTTTTTAGTTCAACTCTGATTTACTATCCGTAAATTTCTATGAGAACTAGACATCTGTAACTTTGTAAAAGTATATCATTCATCATCAGATTCCTCATGAATTATTTTCTGTGATTTTTAAGACCTTTCACCAACTCCATCTCACCTTTCCTTTCTTGGCCTCCATGGGCATTTGGGTTATTATCTTTACTCAATATTCATCTTTATTCCTTCATTGAGCCTCAAAAATTCAGTGTCTATAGCATCCCACTTATGTTTACAAACTGAAAAAGGCTCTGTATGGTCTTAAACAAGCTCCAAAAGCTTGGTATGAAAGGCTTATAACCTTTCTCCTTGGTAAGAGACATAATAGAGGCAACAATAACAAAACATTATTCATAAAGCATACATCTAAGGATATTATTGTGGCTTAAATCTATATTGATAGATAGTTTGGTTCTACATTTGATGATAAAACTAATGAGTTTATTGAGCTTATGCAGGGGGAATTTGAGAAGAGTATGGCAGGTGAACTAACATTTTTTCTTGGACTTCAAGTCAAACAGCTTGATGATGGCATCTTCATCTCTCAAACTAAGTATGCAAAGAACTTAGTGAAGAAATTTGAGATGGACAAACACAAAGTAATGAGGACAGCTATTGCTACCAATCTCCAACTATCAAGGGGCAATGCTGAGAAGGATGTTGATCAAAGTCTATACAGAAGCACGATTGGAAGCCTTCTGTATCTTACAGCAAGTAGACCTAACATCAGTTTTAGTACAGGTTTAGTTGCACAATTCCAGTCATGTCCAAAGGATCAGTATTTGATAGCAGTTAGAAGAACAATCAGGTATGTTCAAGGGATTACAAAATATGGAATTTGGTTTCTACATACACAAATTCATTCCTTACAAGTTACAGTGATGCTAATTTGGTTGGCAATGTGGATGGTAGAAAGAGTATTGCAGGAGAGTGTTTCTATCTTGGGAACAACCTAGTGGCTTGGTACAACAAGAAACAAAATTTGATTTCACTCTAAACAACTGAGGTTGAGTATATAGCTGCTGGTATTTGCTATACTCAATTACGGTAGGTGAAACAAATGTTCAAAAATTATGGTATCACTCAAGAGTTTATGACAATCTTTTGTGACAACATAAGTGCAATAAACATCTCCAAAAACCCTTTCTCCTTTCTAACACTCAAGAACTAAGCACATAGACATTAGGTATCATTTCATCAGAGAGTTAGTTAAATCTAAGATAGTCCGTATTGACCATTTTTCAACTGAAAACCAACTAACTGATTTGTGTGTCAAGGCACTAGACTCATCAAGATTTGAAAAGCTGAGAAATGGCTATTTTGTGTGTTAGTTGCATGAATAATCATTGTTGCAGTTATGTTATGCATGATTGCATTATGAGATTTATTTTAACATTGCATTCTATAAGCTGTTTGTATTTATTTCATTACAATTCATTGCTGTCTTTGTTTAATGAAAATTACATGCAAATGAGATAACAAGTTAGTTATGTTAAGCATGATTGTGTGTTTAATTTTTATGTCTGACTGAGCTAAGTAACGTCTTGTGTGTTTTACATGTGTACAAGGAAGACATATAAGCAAGAAGGTTTGAACTTGAAATTATGTTAAAGTTGCGGGAGTCAAACAACATTCAACCTTGCATTAAATTCTTTCAAGCTTAAATATTTGCATTTTTATAGTTTTGAGGACAATGTTGAAAATTGAAAATTTTATTTTGAGGGGGAGATCGAATTGTGTGATCTTAATCTTTTTAGGACTTTTTATTTAAAACAAATATCTTTCCTTTGCTTTCCAGTTTGTGCTAATATCTTTTCAAATAGATCATATAAAATTTCTCTGCTAGGATTTGTTATCTTGCAGTTTTAAAGACTTTGTAACCTCAGACAGCCCATTTGGTCTCATTGTTGCTTAAAGAGCCAGAGAAATTCAAGCTGGTCTAGATAAAGTCACCACTACTTCCTTAACCCAGACTCCTTCACTTGCTCCACCTACCATGACTAGACTAAGGATGAGAGGTGATATGCTCAAACTTGACTTTCTTTCTAGAAGATCTGGTAGAAATCAGAAATAGTGTTCTTTGCAATTTGTGAAGAAGAAAAGGGAAAAAAGAGTAGTTTGTTAGTGCTTTACATATGATTTTGAGCTGATGAACTTAGTTTGATGAACATAGTTTCTGCTTTGTATTTGTTTTATTTATTTATTTATTTTTCGATTAGGGGGGAGTAGAATTATGTTTGGTTTGCTAGTTTGGTTTGCTTAGTTTGCATAACTTGGTCTATATGGACTTTGATAATGCTGACTGACCAAATTGTTTTGTAAAAAGTTTGTAACTGTCCTAGTACAGTTCTATTTATTTCAGTTACATTATTTCTAACTGACTTTATGCAAGTTATTTTGTCTTGTGTCATTTTTCTCACAAAATGCCAAAAGGGGTGATTGTTAAGACAATGTCATATAGATTGTCATATGTTCAACTATATGGCATTGGCATTGCTTTGTTGGCATTTTGGAGAAAATAAGGTCTTGGTATTTTATTTGTTATTTTCCTATTTCAATTGGGCCAGTTAGGAAACTCTTAACCGCAAAATATTTATAGAATCTGGTTTTAATCTCTGGAAAGATTTTTATTTGATTTTGCTTGAGAAAAGATTCTTTTTCACTATTGATTACTCTAAAGTATCTCTGTTTTCCTAAATATTTGAGATTTGCAGATATTTGTTTTCCTATTCTTCTGTATATTTGTTTCCTATTTCAGTTTGCTTCGATGTTACTGCTTTTGTTAGGAAAAACTTAACTGCCTGTTATTTCCAGGATATTGTTTTAGTTTTGGAAAGTGTTTATTTTATCTTGTATTAAGAAAGATTATGATCATAATTATTCATTGAATATCTTAAATGTGATTCATCTTTCCTTGACTTCAAGATATGTAGGTTATTTAATTGATGTCAAAAGGATCTTGAAGAATCCTTATTGGATAAGGATTGCTTACTGGATAAGTCCTAATATAAGAAGAAATTTTATTTCAAGTCCAATTTAGGAGATTAAAAGATTACTTCCTATTATTCATTGATCTTTATCTCTTAAGTTTTATTGAAGATTTTATAGGTTTTAGAAAGCGTCGATCAAATCCTTTTTCAACAAGGAAGTGCTAGATATGTAGCCTATATAAATGAGAGTTCATTCAACATTCAAGTAATGCAAACTTTCTTCAAGTATTTTGTTTAAATGCATATCTATTTATGTTGAGTTTGCATCTTGGTTTATCTAGCATTTAGCTAAGTTCATGTTTTTGAGAGTTAGATCGTGGCATGTGGGATAATTGCTTTCATGAGTCTATAACTGATATCGTAGTTGTGTCTTTTTTAACTGGTGTAGTTACGATTTTCGTGACTGATTAAGTGCAGACAGCTCTATTGAGTTTTATCCTTGTTGGATATTACTGGGAAAGTGTTTTACAATCAAGAAAGATCTTGATTTGTTGGGTAGAGAAGTGTAGAAAGGTTAGGAAGTTGGTCTACTAAGATTCAAATTCTTGGAAAGGAAGCGTGGGTTAAAAAGAAAGATGAGTGAGAAAGAAAGGGGATTTCTTTTACTGTAAATCTAAGTAGTTTGTAATATGGAACGACTTAGTGGATTGCAGCTTGGCTGCCCATGGATGTAGGCTGATTTAGCTAAACCACGTAAAACTCTTATATGCAATTTTTATTTACTTATGTTACATGTTTTGTAACTGTTTTAGTTTCACATTATGTAATTGATCTGTTGCTTCAGAACTTACATATACCATCAATGTTTTGCTTAGTACATTATGTTTATGATATTGATATATAAAAGTAGTTCTAGTTACCCTCCACATTTGAACCCATTAAACTCTATTATTATTCTGTATTTGTGTTGACACTTTTATGCCCAAATAACATTTATGGAAATAAAATATTAAAAATGAATACATTTTAAACAATTTGTTTGATTCACTTTAAAATCTTGACAGTCATTTTATTTTCAAAATATAATTATCCCCTATTATTTGACAATTATATATTATCCCTGAAATTAATATAAAGAAATTGTGAGATGAGATGAATATAAACATGAATAAATAAGATTTAATTAGAATTTCTTTTTTCTTTAACTTTTTATCTCCAAATTTGTCCAATCTCTTACTTAGGCTACAGAGGCAAGAAACCAAAGCAACTAAAAATACAAAAGAGTTATTGAATCATACAAATAGTGGAGCTTTTAATTCACTACAAGAAAACTACCCTTTAGCGACCAAATTTTCGACGACAGATGGAAATTGGTAGTAATATGTTTGATTCTGCAACGAAAGTATATGTTTGTAGCTGAAGGTGGTGGCCAAAGCTAACGAAGTAAAAATTTTTTTCAGCGACCAATATTTCGTCGCCATATCCTTATCCAGCGACGAAAACAACGTTAGTCGCAGAAAATCAAGTGGTGAAAAATTATCTTTTAGCGACCATTGAATGTTTCGTAGCTGAAAGAAGCTTTTCGCGACCAATTGTGGTCGCTGAAAAGGTTAAGAGATATTGTCCCAAAATCATATTTAGCCACCAGAGAAGTGGTAGCTAGATGTCATGTCATCTATAGCGACCAAAAGAAATAGTGGCAGAAAATTTCATTCCGCGACCAACATTTTCGTTGCTAAAAGGTTAAGGAAATCGATTTTCCCAAGTGATTTGGCTACCATAATGAATGGTCGTAGAATGGCACATACAGTGACTATATCGAATTGTAGCAGAAAATTTCATTCTGCAACCAAAGTTTTGGTCGCTAAAATGGTAAGGAAACCCCAAGAGCTTTAGCTACCGCGTTTAAATGGTTGCAAAATGATATATATATAGCGACCAAATGGGATCGTAGCGGAAAATTGCACTACAACAAAAATGGGATTTCATAACATGCCATGAATGCTGTTGTACGGTTTTCATAGCATTTTCTGAATGTTATAACTGCCCATGCTATGCTTTCTCTATAGCATCCATAAAAAATGCTATAAAACAATAGCATTTCATATACCTGTAACAACACTTGAAAAATGTTATCTATAAGTTGTATTTATAGCTTTCTCAAAATGCTATAATCTATTTTGAATATTCAATGTTTACATAACATTCATGAATGCTATAAAATTATAGCATTTTCATAATGCTATCATTTATTTTTAATTTCTAATGTTTACATAACATTCATGAGTGCTATAAAATTCTTAGCATTTTCATAATGCTATAATTTATTTTCAATTTTCAATGTTTACATGACATTCATGAATTCTATAAAATTCATAACTTGCATATGAATGTTATAATTGCTACCATATCCATGACTTCATAATATATAAAATATATCTTATAACACTTAAAAAATGTTATAATATAATTTTTTTAATTTATTTCATAGCATTCTTCGTTATTGTAAAATTTGTGATTTAATACAATTGGACATTTCAATGATAATATTGTATCATTTCTTAAAAGTTATAAATTTTATGTTATTTACCAATATGTACATAATAATTCTTAAATATTTATAAATCATAATAGGCACATTCACGTACTCATATATATCATGAATTGCTCAAGTAGAAGTCATCACATATAAATCTAGTGTTGAAAGTGCGTAATCAACATTCAACTAAACTTTGTTTACATATCAAAGTCCATCTTTCCCAAAGAGTGATATCTAAACAAAGAGCTTAACGTAATAACTTGTATCCGAGTCAAAAGGTAGAGTTCCAAAAAATTTGATAGCTTCTTTGTTTAAACTCCCATGAGACCTATGTCATATGTACATTGCATTGGCTATATCCAAAAGGTACTCTATGGCAATAAACCTTCATCCACTTCTTATCATCAACTGCATAGAACATTTGAAAAATTCATTAGAAATAATACCTTAATAGGCATTCTTAGAATAATAAGTTTGGAGAAAAGGACAAAATTATTATAAGAAAACTAGGATTATATTTTACTATAAACAAAATTATGATTGAATTTTATTTTAAAACTTGGGAACCTTGCTTTCATAAACAGTCTCTAGACACTTTTATATACAACTAACATATAAAGAATGAAGTACAACCGGGGATAGAAAACTTACCAAGATCAGCAGTCATCTATCATGACGATTGCTTCAGTTGGCCAAGCAACTGAACTTCCTCTAGCATCTTCTATTGTTTCCATATCAGCACTTGTTCTCCACAATGATGCTGAAGGTTGTTTAACATCATCCACCCATACTCTAGAAGCATTTTTTCCAAGAGGAACACAATATAAACATGTTCTTAAACATAAATGAAAATAGGGATAGAAGAGAAACTAGTTATGGAGAGTTGAATCTTTGATAATGAAGATGATGACTATCCAGTTTTTGCAAAAGGAAAACAACACTCGAGAAACAAAGGAAAACACACAAATGCTTCAACTTGCAAATAGGCCTTAAAGATTGTACTTAATTATAACCTAAGGAAAACTTCAAAATAATGCACTTGATCAAGAATTTTATCTCAAAGATTAGTTTCGCTTCACTTCAATTCCTCAAGTGTGTGTGTGTAGAGCCATTTTCACCTAATCATTTGTAACCCGGATGAGTTTATGCATAAAAATGAATCATATTTAACAGTGAAGCATACAAATAGTGGAGCTTTTAATTAATCCATTCTGCCTTAAAAGAAAATTTTGGCAAACATTTTTTTTAATGCAAAGAGCACTTTGTCTGGTAAAAAATTAACGGTTGTATTTGAAATTTAGGTTCTCCGCAATCTAAAAGGTTATAAAACTCTGGCGGTTTGGATATTTTAAATAAAAAAACTCAGTCGTTTTGAATATTTCTAATAAAAAAATAAAAAAAATAAAGTCATAACCATTCAATTTATTTGTATTCATATGTTAATAGATCTCCGACAGCTAAGGTAAAAGTTAGATGAAAAGAGGATCTATATCCGATAGTCAAAAGGTGTTAAGAGTAATATTACCGGTGCCAATAGCCTCACCTTTTACTTTATATATACATCCCGATAAAGTCTTTAATTTATTTTTTTCTTTAACGTGCCAATTATGAAACATATTGGCTGTGGAGCAACTTGTATAATATGCCCCCGGAAAAATCTAATAAACTAATATTAATTATTTATCATTCAGATATATTTGAATTCCTTTTCTTGCTTTTTCGTCCATTTTTTTTAACCAAGCAAACACAAAATACTTATATGTGAAAAACTTATTGGTTGTTTTAGCTTTGTGATATCATTTCCATTATAAGTTTTAGAGAAAGTATTGATAAAGATTTTGAGGGAAAGGGAATATATATATATATATATATATATATATATATATATATATATAGACACACATACTTTTATCTTGATTATGCAAGAACAAATGAAATTGCAGAAGATTTTGATTACAATTACTTTTCTCAGTTTGGATTAACAGAAGAAAACAAGTTTACCATGGATTGTTAACAAATTTGATGTAATTCTTTTTAAAATATTTACTTTATATTTATCTAATTATTTAACGGCATATAAGGTATTTAGTGGACGTATGGAGTAGATTTTAAACTTTTAAAATCATATAAAGGGTTTTTTTATACGAATTAAACATCCTAATTCGTTTTAATCTGAGAGCAATAATAATAAAAATAACACAGAGAAACAAAGCACAGACGCACAAGATTTATACAGGTTCACATTATTATGAGGCTACAACCTGTTCTTCAGTCGCTGCAGAAATTTAGAATGAGGGTAAAAGAGTTTTACAAGATCATTACAGGCACAAACTTTCTCTGTGTTTACAAAGTTTCTCTCAACAACATATATCACACTATCCCCTTAGACGGCTACACTAAAAGGCTAAAACATATTATAAAACTAGGGTAAAAAGAGTACAAATCTGCCCGTTTGCACTAGAGCCGTGGTTCAACTTGTGTAGCGCTGCGGCGCTACGTCATGATCAAGTGTATTTTTTTTTGCAATTTTATCCAGTGCCGCGGCTCAAACAGAATAACGTTGCGGCCCTATGCTCTCTGTCTGACTTCTAGTATTTCTAGTGCTAGGACGCTTCCTAGCAAGGGCTAGGGTTTTTGGCTTGTTCTCTTGAGAAATCCCTGAAGCTTTATATCAATAACTATCGTTTATTTTCTGGGGCATGTATGCGTAACGTAGGGCATTGGACGTAATACATTGATTAGACTCCACAACTTACAACTTAATTAGTAGTTTTTTGAGGAATTGGATGTTTTGAATGTTTCAGGGTTCGTATAACCCTATCCTTTAAAATATATACACATATACATGCATATACATATATACATACATGCATGCATACATACATACATATATATATATATATATATATATATATATATATATATTAATATTAAGTTTTGTAGAAGGAGCAATTTAATTCGGAGAATTACAATGTTCTTTACGTTACACGTGGCGTAGTGAGACTGAATCAAAACCTTTAATTAAACAAAGCATCTACTATATAAATAATTTGTTTCTTACAATCAAAATCAATAAATATGGCTGATACTGACATATCGTTGAAGGCTGAAGCACTCGGTTAACAAAGACACAAAGACTTAACAATTCAGACGCAAATGGACTACTTGGTGAACCATTTCATTTTCATGTATAGGTCATTTATAAACAAATGCATATTTATGTACTGTCGTCTAAATGCCTGTTTATATATGGTCGTGTAAAAATTAGCTGTAGTTGATCAATCCCATTCTTCTCGACTTGGAAAGCTTTTGCAAGGATGTCAGCTGATATGTCTGGCCTAGAAACAAAAGCTGCGTTAGCATTTGTGACGGTTCCCGGATTTTGACCGCCAAGAGCAGCAATTGCCACAGCGTTACAGTTTGCAACATTGCGCTAGAAGCGTACCAGGCCAACTGGAAAGGTAAACACATCGCCCTTCTCAATTACTTTGGTAACGAGACGATTTTCTGGGTTAGTAAGTTATGAATCCGATTTCCATGCTACCGTCCAGGACAGTCAATATCTCACTTGCCCTGGGGTGAGTGTGTGGAGGGTTCGTACCCCATGGAGCGATGTCCATGCAAACAATTGATATACCAAGAGTGTTAAGTCCTGGAACCTGACCAACTGTCACTAGAGTCACCCTGGAACCAAATGCATTTGACGTGTTCCCCGTTACATGTAGCGCACTGAAGTGGAAATCCTCCGCTTCAACTAGCTTCGCATCTTTGCATGCAAAACCATTCACCAGCGCTGCCATGAACCAAAAAGCAAATCGTAAGAGAAAGTAAAGTTTTATATGTTATCACAAACCTTTGTTAAATTTGTAAGAGACCCCTCCAAAAAAGAGATTAGAGATCTTTATAATTAAGGACGTACATAAATTTTACCAAATAAATAACACTATATATTAACATGTGTATTACCTGATGAGCTTGTCGTGTCTCTGACACAAAAATCTTGAAGTGTGCTATGATCTGCCAAGGCAGGCGAAGAAAGTAGACCTAGGAATCCCAACAAGATAATTACACTTGTTTTAGAAGCCATTTGGAACGTAGTGGTCAATTGAAATATTTATAGTTCTCAAGAATCTCAAAAGAACTTAAGTGGGTTTTGATGGGTGAATAAGCAAAGTATCAAGTTTCCTCCCTTCATGGTAAGCAATGTATCAAGTTTCCTCCCTTCATGGCAGGGAGGGACGGGGTTGCCTCTCCTGCGCCTTTACTAAATGGTATATATAATTTTTATCAAATAACCATATTACCCCTTTTGTTTAGAAAAAGGCTTGAGCCCAAATAAAAATAAATGCAATCAGCTTGATTTGAATTGTATTATAATCTAAACGCAAAAAATATTATTAGAAAAACGCTTAACAAAAATATTAAACTGCTTCTTTTATATTTTATGAAAATCCTATTATTTGTAAGATTATTAGAAATTTTTTAAGTAAATGTTAGTTGCTAGAAAATAGGAATCTATTAGAAATAAATCTAAGATTTATCAATGTTTAATAAATTTAAATTAAAATTAAAAATAAATTAACAATATCATTTCTTTTGTAATAAAAAAGTATATATTATATATCCTGTTATAGAAATCTTTATATATGTATTACTCTATGAAATTGTCCTTTTTAAGGGGATTTTTAGCGCCGTCCCTGCTTCGTAGAGGCAGTGGGAGATAATATGCCGTCCACTAAGTTGAAACTTTCATCATTATGCTACGGACAAAATTTCTAATTACAGGGATACATGCATATCAAACAAGAATGCCTAGCCAGTTCTTCCAGCAGCTCTTAATGGTCTCCGGTTGTTTATTAGAGTTGTATTCTGGCGGCTCTTAATGGTCTCCAGTTGTTTAATTAGAGTTGTATTCTGGCTTGCTCTTACTTTCGTGCATGAAATTATATTATTGACTGGGTCATTTTGTGTGTTCTCGTAGCACGTGCCCGAGTCGACACGGTTAGCCTCATTATTTTAGCAGAAAAACTACATGCATGCTTATTCCTTTATCTCTTATGAGCCGCCATACATGCAACTTCAAAAACTTATCAGATCAGTCTGTTTTACATGCTTGTCTTCGACAACCGGTTCACCACTTTTTTAAATTTATGTAAATTTAATGTAAAAGTTATAAATCTTTATATAAAAATTATAAATATAAAAAAAATTATAAATAAATAATTTTTTATATTTAAATTTTTATACAATGGTTTATAACTTTTATACTAATTTATAAAAAATTAAAAATAATTTAATAATTTTTTATTTATAATTTTTTTTATATTTATGATTTTTATACAAAAATTTATAATTTTTATGTAAAATTTATAAAAATTTTAAAAATAATATATTGGTACAACTGATACACTGTAGTTAAAACCCGTCTTACATAGCTTCAATTTTTTTTTTTTTTTATTACTGCAATCTGTTTTTTCTCAGCTCTGGGCTCTCTTTAATTACAATCATTTTTCAATATATTGGAATCTGAGAATACCATTAAAAAAAAGTAACAGTAATGATGCCCAGCCGTATTAAAGTTCTCACGTCATTAAAGGCTATGGATGAATCCATCACTATCAATTAGGGGATCAAAAACCCAGTCACATGATATGGATAATGACAAAATATTAAGGTAGAGTTAACTGTGTGACTCATTCACGAGTAAGTAATGGTTTTAGCTACGCTATATAGGTTGTATCGGTATATCACTTTTCTAAATTTTTATAATTTTTAATATAAAAGTTATAAATTTTTGTATAAAAATCGTAAATATGGAGTGTAAAAGTTGTAAATGAAATTATTTTCGATTTTTTGTAAACTAATGTAAAAGTTGTAAATCATTGTATAAAAGTCGTAAATGGGAATTTACAACTTTTTTTTTTCACATTTACGATTTTTATATAAAGATTTACAACTCATACACTGAATTTACAAAAAATTGACAAGTGATGTATCGGTACATCAGATGTACTATAGACGGACCCGTAAGTAATGGATTGACAAGGAATCTCGGTGAAGATTGCGTAGCGACAATGAGTTCATGAATTCAAGAGAAAGGTCCGATTTTGGGATAGATAAAGATTTTCTCTTGCTATAATCTTCATTTTAATATAGTATAAATATATTATTAATAATTAATATATAATAAATAAAAAATATAATAAATCTTAAATACTTAAAATTAATAAAATTTATGTGACATAATATCTATAAAAGATAAAATAAAATTAAGATCAAGAGAACATTCTAACTTTTTTAGGATAAGTTATTATCTATTTTTTATTTCTATCTCATTTTTTTAAGTAAATAAGTAAGAGTTATAAAAAATATATTAATAAAAAAATAAATACATATTTCAATTGTTCATCAATATAAACATCTGCTCATTTACAAATCTTTAAAATCTAAGATAAAATAATTAGACGTGTAAAGAATCAAAATGTTCGATTTTGAGTAATTAAATAATACTATGTTTTAAGAATTCTTATAATGTGTCTGGTATGCTAATTTAATAAGGTGTAAATTGAAATAACCAAATCAAATGTGATGTCTGAAGGAGTAGTTAAACTTTTTTTTTTTTTTATTATTTCTAGCCAATTCAACAAGCCAGTGTTCTATCTCATAAGGGGCCATTTTAGGCCAATAGTTTAACCATTAGGGATTTTACAGACCAACAATTCACTAACGGTCCGGTCTGTAAGGGCCACTAATTATAAGCCAACAGACGGACAAGTTAGCTAGGCTAATATATATAAAAGTAATTATTATATTTTGTCCTCACTTTTTAACTCATTTGACTCCATTTATTTAATTTTTTTAAGTGATCGTTTTACTTCAAATAAAATTATTGGAAAGGACAAAAAAAATCTGAATATATAGATATAGTATTATAACATATTCCATATATGTATCATAAATCATAAATCATGTCCAACATTTTGGCGCTCATTTGTCATATAGATTATAAAATCTTTAGTACAAAATATTATCTTTTATTTGATTGATATATTAGTTTCAAAGGAATGCAGAAAAAAAAAATCATGTCAAGAGAATGTGATCGGTGTAGGAGAGATTTAGTTATCATTTTTTTTCCAGAATTGTTAGCTTTCTCTTAGGATGAAGAAATTAAAAATACTTAGAATAGTTAAAGAAAAATGCCGCAGAATAGTTAAAGAAAAATACCACTGGATAATGATTGCTAATTAAAAAAAAAAAAGAAAATCTAACAAATGATTGTGAAGTCCGCTTGATTTTGGGAATAGAAAAAGTAAATAAAATCTATTGCGGAATCAAAATAATGTTGTCATTAGCACTAAACGGACTATGATTAAGCAATTTAAGTTGAATTAAGAGAAAAGAAGTACATTGGATATAAAATTTATTTGGAAGTTTGAATACTAAAATTTAGCTGCAATAAAAGTAAACATATAATAAAAAGGTAAAATGGGGTCTATTGGGAAATAATATTAATTAATAATTTATAATGGGATAAACTTAGAATTGGAGTTGATTAGTTAAAAAAGATGGGCCTGAATAGAATTTGAATACTTTTATTCAGCCCCCATTTTTTAACTTATCAATCCCTATTTTTAAATTCACCACATTCAGAGTTTAAAATTACTTTTTTTTAACCCCAATTAATTCCCAAACCACCTTTTACTACACAAGTGAATTTTTCATTATACTCCATTAGAAAGAAGAATACAAGTTCTTGGATTTTCTTCATTTAAATTAAAATAATTTATGTCTGTGCATAGAGAATCTTTTTCTGTGTTTTCCATTCTTATCAAGGTTCAAATTATTTGGCATCCCAAATATAGATTTTAGTCTATCTTCTTCTTATGGTATTTAAGCCTACAAAATGTCGCTCTTCTTCTTACAAGATTTAACTTGCAAGTTGTAGCACTGAACAGTCTGAACCTCAACTAATTAAGGAGGCGGTCAATGCTTCATGTCAATATGCCGTTTGTTTAATCCACAAGGAGGCCCTTCGTTTGCATCAATAAAAATAATACAAATCTAAGAAAAAAAAATTGATTAAATTTATCATCTTAATCTTCCTACTCATGAAATTCTTTCTTAAAGACTTATAAAATGTATACAAATCAAAGATAAAATACACCGAACAAAGCTTCAGTGTTTAAATTTGAAGGAGGTGCATACTCAAGTTTGGATCTCTAATTGTTTAAGATAACTAGAGTTTAAAACTTAACAATAACAAAGCTTTATATTTTGTTTTCTTTTTTTAATAATTTTATTTTAAGATAAATTTGTTATATAAAAATAAGAATAAAAGCGGGGACTAAATAGAACTATGAAAAAAAAGAGTAGTGTTATTTAGACCCCATCTTTTATATGATATAGAGACCCATGATGGGTTATTCTAATGGTAAGGGCGAAGCAAGGATTGTTTAGACCCACGGTCATGGGTTCGATTTCTCGTATAAGCTTATCTCATGATTTAAGTGGGAAACTGTGACGGTGAGTTATGGTTGACCAAGGTTACACACTTTGGTTACTAACCTTGGTTACAAAAAAAAAAAAAAAGACAGGATAAATTCTTATTTAAGATTTATATTTACTTTCAAGCTAGATTGAGAAATTATGGTAATAAACAAGTACTTATGAAAAGAAATTATTATTCACATATTTGATGAATTTCAACGTAAATCTATTTACATTTTTATTTTTTATCAAATAAGGTTGTCTAATAGTTGATATTAAAATTCTTACTATCCCATATTTTGAATTATAAATGTAGTGCTAATAATACACTGACTAAAGGTAGATTGTATATAATAATTTTAATAGCAAATGTTTACGAAGAAAGTCGCTATGCATCTAGAAAAGAAAAGAGATGACAAATTACAATATTAATATTATAGATGAGAGATAGATTAAAATTAGTTTTTTTGAGTCTATCAAAAAAAAAATTATGATGAAAATTTGAAATTAATATGGATTCAAAAAAATTAAATCAATCTAGATAATTGAAATATAAAGTTTAGGATGAAAATTTGAAATTAATATAATGATATTAATCTTCATGTACTAATTAATGAAGTTTAATTTAATGTTAGTGATATGTTTGATTAATACAGTTTTGGGTTAATTGATGAGAAGTGGTTAAATTACTGTCCGCCTTACATTGCAAACGATCAAATGATAAATGAAATACACACAATAAGGTTATTTTGCGGTACATCCGATATAACATTATATTTTTTTATATAAAAATAATAAATTGTTAAATGAAAATTATAAATACATATATAACAACTTGTTAATATGCATATATAATTTTTATATATTCATTTATAATTTTACGTGAATAAAAGTTTTGTATGTGTATATATATATATATATATATATATATATATATATATATATATATAATATTAAATTTTTTATAATAATTAATGATTTATAGTTTTATATACACATTAACAACTTTTATATGCTTTTCAATAACTTTTATATGAAGTGATGTGATGGTTCACTCAATGTATTGTAGGCAAATTCTCACAATACGATCCAAGCTTTCAAGCAATTAAGTATTTGAAAGGTAAAAGAGTGAGAATCAACTAATCAAGAAATGAGTTATGTATGGAACCCAATGAATTATATATTTTCAATCAATAAGAGTTGGAAAGAGAAAATTAGTTGAGTATAGTAAAATTGAAAAAAAAATCCAAAAAAGGTTAGAAAAATATATTTAAAAATAATTTAAGTGGGTTCAGAAAAACGTTATAGCAATTCAAGGTTTACATGTTTTACACTTTGATAGCAAACTTCCAACCCATTTGAAGCGCAAGAAAATGTCTTTAAATATGCATGCTTCAGATATCTCATCAATGTTTTGGTTGTGTGCATTATCTTTATGTTAGTGATGTTAGAAAATGTATGCAATATATAAGGATAACATATAAAAATAATTTAATTTAACTTTAAAATAAAATTACTAATTGGAAGCTCTTTTTAGCAATAGAAATTATCCGTTGAGGCTCGTGTATCATGCGATTTCCTTAAAACAGATTTGCCTTCTCCGCTAGGTGCTTGAGAATTTTATTGGCGTCTGTCTCCCAGGAAAGAAGCACTACTCTTCTACTTAAGCGAATTGGAAACCTTTAAAGTCCATCACGAACTTTAGAACTAGAAGCTAATAACACAAAAAAGTGAGAGATAAACAAGCTAGAGAGAAAGAGAGAGCTAACTTGTGATGTGTTGAACAAATGAGAGAGAACCTCTTTATATAGGCTATGGAATTTGTAACTAAAACTTAAGTAATTTCAAACACTAATTTCTATTTAATTCCATACCAACTGTTATTCAATTTCACATTTTACTTGTAACCACTTATTCATTCAATAATACATGAGTTAAAAATCAATTTCCATTCAAACCTTTTAAATTTCCAACAATCCCCCACATGAATGAAATTGATTGAAAATATACGAATATTTGACCTAGTGATAGAGTTCAACGATTGAATCCTGCATAAGATAGGTAGGTGTTACCCTTTGAACCTTTTATTGTGAAAGCATATTTACTTTACTGACAAATCAGTAGACACGATGTCTTTGAACTGTTCTATTATTTATGTAAACGATGATATACTCCACACAGGAATCTTTCCTGGAATTTTCAGTTCTCACTATTTTGTTCATTTTGGTCGTGAACATACTCTGGTTCTGTGAGAATTTTTCAAGAATTAAGCCCTAAACAATTCTTTTAGAAGCGGCCCCACTTCATTCTCACATAGGTGATTTCTTATCAAAGAGTAACCCATATTACCCCGCTCAGATTTCTAACACATAAGAATCATTAAAGGCAATGCTTAACCTTATCTTTACAAGCATCACTGTTTTCATCATAGGAATGGACAAGAGGTTACCACCCACAGTGATCTATCTAAGTCTTTACAATTAGTTTGTCCCTTTGAACCTAGATCTTGGGATCTACAGTCAACTATGTCGGGTTTTTTTTTTGTATTGACTTATTCTTTCATGGGCTTCAGTCCTATTCCTCTAGATGACTTATTAACTAGCTCTCTATTTAACCCTTTTCGTTAGTGGATCGATCCGCAAGATTATCCTTAGACTTTATATAGTCTATAGTGATAGCTCCAGTTGAGAGTAGATGCCTAATGGTATTATGCCTAAGACGAATGTGTCTAGACTTACCATTATACATGTTATTCTGAGCCCGTGCAATAGCAGATTGACTATCGCAATGTATGCATATAGGTGGTACAGGCTTAGGCCAATCTGGAATATCTTCTAAGAAATGGCGTAGCCATTCAACCACTTCACCATATTTACCTAAAGCTATAAACTCAGATTTCATTGTGGATCGAGCTATAACCGTTTGTTTAGAAGATTTCCATGATATAGTAGCTCCAACTAGTATGAACACATACCCACTAGTAGACTTTGAGTCTTTTATATCAAATATCCAGTTCGTATCGCTATATCCCTCTAACACTGCAGGATATCTGGTATAATGTAGTCCATAGCTACAAGTATATCGTAAGCACCTCAGTACTTTCACAATACCTTTCCAATGCTTGACACTTGGATTACTTGTGTATCTACTTAGTTTACTGATTTTGTAGGCTATATCAGGTCTTGTACAACTTGTCAAGTACATTAGACTATCAATCACTTTAGAGTATTCTACTTATGAAACATTCTCACCTTTATTCTTACACAGGTGTTGACTTAAGTCTATCGGTATCCTAGACACTCCAGAATCACCTTTATTGAATTTTTCCAAAATCTTGTCTACGTGGTGTGACTGACTAAGCATGAGTCCATCAGAAGTCCTTGTAATTTTAATTCCTAAAATTACATTAGCCAAACCCATATCTTTCATGTAAAATTTTGAATTCAACATATTTTTGATAGATTTTATTATCTTCTCATTACTACCAACAAGGAGCAATTCATCAACATAAAGACACAAAATAACATAACCATTTTCAGTATCTTTGACATAGACATATTTGTCACACTCATTGATTTTAAACCCATTTGCAAGCGTCACACTATCAAACTTTTCATGCCATTGTTTTGGTGCTTGCTTTATGTCGTATAGAGACTTCACCAATTTGTACACTTTCTTTTCTTGTCCAAGAGCAACAAACCCCTCAGGTTGTTCCACGTAGATCTTTTTATCTAAATCACCATTAAGAAAGGCTGTCTTCACATCCATTTGATGTACTTCAAGATTTCGCAAAGCGGCAATCGCAAGTATTATCCTAATGAAATTTATTCTCGTCACTGGAGAATATGTATCAAAGTAATCTAGACCTTCTTGTTGCTTATAACCTTTGATAACAAGTCTAGCCTTATACTTGTCAATTGATCCATCTGCTTTCATTTTCTTATTGAAAATCCATTTAGAATCAAGTGGTTTGCATCTCGGAGGAAGATCCATAAGCTTGCATGTATGGTTTTGCATTATGGAATCAATTTCACTCTTAATGGCTTCTATCCACAAATGTCTCTCCAAAGAGCTCACAGCTTCTTTAAAGCTTTGAGGTTCACTTTCTAACATATAACCAAAAAATCTAGACCAAATGATTTTTCTGTTCTTGCTCTTTTATTATGTCTAAGCTCATCTTTAATAACTTGTTCTTGGTTCTGACTACCCTCAGTGATAGCCTCATAAGTTCATTTAGATGAACTTGGTTTTATAAATTCATGTTTAAAGAACGATGCATTTCTCGATTCAATTATTGTGTTTTTGTGTATATCTGGGATTTGTGACTTATATACAAGAAACTGATAAGCACTACTATTATGAGCATATCCTATGAAAATGAAATCAACTGTTTTTGGACCTATTTTCATCTTCTCAGGTATAGGTACCACTACTTTAGCAAGACAATCCCACACTCGTAAATATTTGTAGGAAGGCTTTCTTGCTTTCCACAATTCATAAGGTGTCTTCTCATCTTTCTTGTGGGGTACCTTATTTAAAAGGTAGTTAGCTGACAAAATAGCTTCCCCCCATATGTTTTGAGGCAAACCAGAACTCAACAACATTACATTCATCATTTCTTTCAAGGTACAATTTTTATGCTTTGTAACTCCGTTTGACTAGGTGAATAAAGTGGCATGAGCTCATGTATTATTCCATGTTGTGCGTAGAACTCACCAAAAGGTGATTCATACTCTCCACCACGGTCACTTCTAATTGCCTTAATCTTTTTATTAAGTTGATTTTCAACTTCATTCTTATAGAGAATAAACTTCTCTATTGCTTTGTCCTTGCTTTTCAATAAATACACATAACAATATTTTGTGCTATCATCGACAAAAGTAATAAAATACTTATTGCCACCTTTTGTTTGAATAAATTTCAAATCACAAATATCACTGTGAATTAAATCAAGAGGTTAAGTATTTCTTTCTATAGTTTGAAAAGATGACCTTGTCAATTTTGCCTGAACACAAGTTTCACACTTACATTTTAAATCAATTTGGAAAGCAGGAATATGAATTAAGTTAATTAATCTATGCAATGTATTATAATTAATATTTCCTAGTCTACCATGCCATAAAAGGAAGACTCAATCAAATAAACAGAAGAACTAGCTTTATTGATTTTGGGCTTTAGAGTTATTACATTAAGTTTAAACATAGCCTCACTCTCATATCCGTTTCCAACATACATACCACCCTTGGTAAGTACAATTTATCTGACTCAAAAACCAAACGAAATCCATGCTTATTCAGCAATGAACCAAACACTAAGTTCTTGCAGATTTCTGACATATACGTTACATTATTTAAAGTCAGCTCTTTCTCAGAGGTCATCTTCAGAACCACTTTTCCTAGACCTTTTACCTTAGATGTGGATGAGTTACCCATGAAGAGCTTTTCCCCATTCTTAATGGGTTCAAAGGTTGTGAACATGCCTTGTAGCTCCAGTGTTGATCCACTATTCTTTTGGGTTAGATCCAACTAGATTAACTCCAGAAACAGCAATAGACAGGCTTAGCTCTGATACGTCTTGTGTGATTTTGTCCACCACATTTGCTTCATTCTTTTTCTTCTTAAAAAATCGACAATCTGAAGCCTTGTGACCCATCTTGTCATAGTTGAAGCACTTCCCTTGGAACTTCTGTTTCTTGGAAATTCCACCTTTAGACCCTAGCTTGTACCATTTATTTGACTTGCTCTTCTTTGCCTTAGAGCCTTGACCATACTCTACTACATTAGCCTTTACCATTTCAAGAGTTGAACTTCTCTTCTCTGAGCCTCTGTTGTCCTCTTTAATACGAAGTCTAACTACAAGCTCTTCCATGTTCATCTCCTTTCTCTTGTGCTTGAGGTAATTCTTGAAATCCTTCCATGCAGGGGGTAGCTTCTCAATCACAACTGCTACTTGAAAGGTTTCACTAAGAACCATCCCTTCAGCATGTATCTCATGAAGGATCACCTGGATCTTTTACACTTGACTTATCACAGTTTTGGTGTCCACCATCTTATAATCAAGAAAGCATCCTACCACAAACATTTTGGAGCCAGCATCCTCAGTCTTATATTTCTTCTCTAAAGACTCCCATACTTCCTTAGCCGATTTTTTTCTCAATATAAACATTGTATAATGAGTCTGTCAAGCCATTCATGACATAATTGCGACATAAGAAATCAGAATGCTTCCAAGCCTCAACAGCATTGATGACTTGGACATCTTGCTCTCCTTCATTAAGTTTAGGTGGATCTTCAGTTAAGACCCTTGCTAGACCCAGAGTTGTCAAGTAAAACAGCATCTTTTGCTGCCAACTCTTGAAATTCAATCCACCGAATTTTTTTGGTTTTTCACCATGGTTCACAGGAACCGAAACAGATACAGTTGAGGCAGTAGCCACATTAGGTTGTTGAGAACTAGTCGTAATATCAGTCATCTCAACAACAACAACAACAATGTTTGGAATTGAAAAATCAAATGATTTTTAATTTCTTGAACAAACTATAGTTTGTGAGAACAACTGAATAACTTTCAATAGATAATTCTTAGGAAAGACTAGAGGGTTCACAAACAGGTCCTACTTAAAACCCAACCTCCTTAGACAAAATTTATTTATAAGAAATTCCCAGGAAAGACATGGAGGTTGCTTCCTCTTCAAAGCCAGTCTTGTTAGATAGAACTTCTCTGTTTAGTTACTACCTAGTTGACACCAACAAACCATAAAAGGCCTTCCACAAAAATATCACACCAAATATATATATATATATATATATCAACAAATAAAGGCAATAGCAATTTATATATTCAAACAAATAAAATTCTATATATATAATTAGATTCTAACATGCCACTTTTAAAAACCTTATATAAAGCAAGAATCTGTTTTAAGTTTGTTAGAAAATGTATGCAATTTATAAGGATAACAGATAAAAATATTTTAATTTAACTTTAAAATAAAATTACCCATTGGAAACTCTTTCTAACAATAGAAATTATCTGTCGAGGCTCGTGTATCACACAATTTCCTTAAAACAGATTCGCCTTCTCCACTAGGTGCTTGAGAATTTTATTGGCTTCTATCTCTGAGGATACAACGACAACTAGTAGCAAGAGAAACTACTCTTCTATTGAAGCAAACTAGAAACCCTTAAAGTCTATCATGAACTTTAGAACTAGAAGCTAATAACACACAAAAGTAAGAGATAAACAAGCTAGAGAGAAAGAGAGAGTTAACTTGTGATGTGTTGAACAAATGAGAGAGAAGCTCTTTATATAGGCTATGGAATTTGTAACTTAAACTTAAGTAATTTCAAACACTAACTTCTATTTAATTCCATACCAACTTTTATTCAATTTCACATTATACTTGTAACCACTTATTCATTCAATAATACATGAATTACAAATCAATTTCCATTCAAACCTTTTAAATTTCCAACAAGTGATAAAACTTCCTGTTATTACACGATATATAGTTTAACTTGTGGTACATTATTAAATATTTAATCGCTTGTATTTGTAATATATTCTTTCATTTGAAAATTTTTCCCCCCACGTAAATATTTAACAATAAAAACTATCTAAGTACTTGAATCTTTTACTAGATTTTTCTTTTAAGAAAACATTTATATCCTTGTATTTTTATCTCATACAAAACAAATCTATTACAAATCAAAATATCAAAAAAATACAACTAATGAGGAAAGAAAAGGAATATGAAAAAGAAATGAGCAATAATTAAAAGCTCATATTGATTCCAATGCAATTAATTTTTGTCTTCACTCCTCATCTCATCTCAGCCCTTCATTCTTCTTTCATCTAAGGAATAGAAATTAATGTAAAAATTTGTATAAAAAGGGGGCTTCTAACTTGTCCATATATATATATATATAGACGAAAATGAGAATTGTGAATTTGTGATACTGACTGACTTCTCACAATTTAAAAAGATCTAATATTAAGTTTTAGGGAGTAATTTTATTTGGACATTTACGATATTTTATTTGTTACACGACCGTAGTGGTGACTCCGGGGACCGAATCAAAACCTTTAATTAAACAAATTAAGCATGCACTATAAATAATTTGTTTCTTAGAATCAGAATCAATAGATGAAAAAAAGAAAGATAGCTATTGCACATACATTAAATGAAGCACAAACTTTCAACAAATCAAGACACGACAGAATTAATCAAGACATAAAGGGACTATCTGTTGAATAAGCAAATCAATATATGATCGTTTCAAACTGAGCCTTTAGATGATCAATCACATTCTTGTCTACTTGGAAAGCTTTTGCAAGGATGTCATTAGATATGTCAGGCTTAGAACCAAAAACTGCGTTAGCAACTGTGACGGTTCCCGGATTTCGGCTGCTAAGAGCAGCAATTGCCGCAGCATGACTGTTTCCAACATTGCGCTGGAAGTGTACCAGGCCCACTGGGAAGGTAAACACATCGCCCTTCTGAAGTACTTTGGTAATGAGACGATTTTCTGGGTTAGAAGTGATGAATACTACTTCCATGCTACCTTCCACGACAGTCGAATTTCACTTGCCCTGGGGTGAGTGTGCGGTGGGTTGACAATGTCAATGCGAACCATTGATATGCCAAGAGTGTTAAGTCCTGGAATCCGGTCAACTGTCGCTGGGGTCACTTTGGAACCAAGTGCATTTGATGTGTTCCCCCTTACATGCAGCCCACTGAGGTGGAAATCCTTGGCTTCGACTAGCCTTGCGTCTTTGCATGCAAAACCATTCACCAGCACTGCCATGAACCGAAAAGGAAACCGTTCTTAAGAGAAAGTAAAAGGAAATTTTTATCTAATTGTTATAGCAGTTGGATTTTGGAAATGTCATAAACTTTTCTTAAAATTTATTGCAGACCCCTCCAATAAAGAGATTAGAGATTGTTAAAATTAAGGACATGAAAAATTATACCAAATAAATAAATATTATATATTACAAATATATATTACCTGAACTTCTGGTGTCTTTGACACAAAAATCTTGAAGTGGGCTATGATCTGCCAAGACAAACGAAGAAAGTAGACCAATAAGGAATCCTAACAAGAGAACTGTAATTGTTTTAGAAGCCTATTTGGAAAGTAGTCATCAATTGAGAATATTTAGTTCTCAAAACAACTTAAGTGGATTTTGATGTGTGAATAAGCAAGTATCAAGTTTCCTCCTTTTGTAGAAGCTGTGAGAATAATATATGCCGTCCACTGAGTGGAAACATTCATCATTTATGCTACGTGTGTGAAATTTCTAATTACACGCATACATGATATCAAACAATAATGCGTAGCCAGCTCTTCGAGCTCTTAATGATCTCCAGTCGTTTATTAATTAGACTTGTATTCTTGGTCGCTCTTAGAATGCATAAATTCGTCCTAGCTTCATTTTAGCTTTTGCAGATTTTATGCCACGTAAATTTTATTGATTTTGAATGATTAAAATCTATTATATTCTCTCTCTTCTCTCATTTATTGTGTATTAACCATCAATTATATATTTGTATTTTACTAAGGCGAAGACTAGATGAGAAGAGAATCCTGATCAGGATGAAATAATATTGGTCTTGAATAGGTCATTTTGTGGTTTTTCGTAGCATACCAGTCAACACGTTTAGCCTCATTATAATGGCAGAACACTGCACGCCTGCTACTCTTATCACTTAATTACAAGTCGCCATGCATGCAACTCCATAATTTACCGGATCGATCAGCTTTATATACTTGTCTCTTCTAATATATGTTTCAATTTTTTAATCGTAAATCTGCTTTTTCTAAGATTTGGACTCTCTTTACCATCATTTTTTCTTTTATTGAAATCTCAAAACACCAATAAATAGAACAAGCAGCAACTATGGGCCCAACCGTACCAAAGTTTCCACATCTTCAAATGCTAGGAATGACCCGATCATTATCAATTAGTGGGAAAAAAGAAAAAAAAAAACCAATCACATGGTATAGAAAGATAATGATAAAATATGAAAATAGAATATTTGACTGATGATTCTTTCATGTATAATGGCGAGTAGAGTGACAATTGCCAATGATGTTTCATTAATGAGTAATAAATTGATAAGGAATATTGCTGTCGACTGAATATAATTTGAGTTCATTAATTTAATATAATAGTACGAGTACTAAGTAATACTATATTTTAGGAATTCATATGATGCGTTAATTTAGTATCTACACGATAATTTTAAATCAAATTAGATCATTTATATGTCATTTAAAATAAAATTTTGAAATTAATATAAAACTTTTTAATGCTAATCAAGTTCTGGGTTAATTGATATAAAAGCGGTGGTTATAGTACTGTCTCTGGCTTACATTGCGATCAGTCAAGTGAATGGAACACACACACAAAAATAGCTAAACATTCAAGCTAAGTATTTTGGAAGACAAAAGTGTAGAAATCAACTAATCACGATAAGAGTTGTATGGAACGCATGGAATGACGATTTCAGTCAATCGGAATTGGAGATATGCAATGAGTTGAGTTTTGTAAAATTTTTAGAAATATCCAAAAGACATTATATATATAGGGGTGGACCCAGAAAATTTTTTTAGGCTGGGCTAAATTAAAATTGTTAGAGTGCGGGGTTTTATTAAAGCAACCTCGATGATTTCAAAAAATTTTATTGATTAAAAAGAATTAGATTTAATAGAGTGTGGGACATAATTAACCTCCCCTTAAAATGCATATTTCATGCAAAAATAGATGAGAAAGACCAAAAAAAAAAAAAGCGCAATGGAAATACAACAAAATAGATTAAAGAAAAAAAACAAATACTAAATAGACATAAAACATATACGACAAAGTAATTTTTTTGAACTATTTAAAAAATTATTACCACGATGAAGTAAAAAACTAAATTTTTTTCAACTATCTATAAAAATTTGGGATAAAGAAATTAGCATATATGCAATTTATTCTAGGACTAACTCCTAAACTAATTTAGGGAGTGTATGCAACTGGTAATAAAGAACACTTCCTGCATGTGTAGACAAAATTGATTGCTACATAATATAATTGATGTTATATTAGTATTTGATGTTACTCTATTTGTATACAAGGTCTATTTTTTATTAGTATTTTATTTTATTCATCTCTTTCTAAAAAGAATTATCAAGTGACAAAAAAAAAAAAATTAACATCAATGTATAACACAAGCCAAAAATTTTAAATAAATACATTTAAGAATTAAAAATGAGAGAGGTTACAATACTCCAAGCTTGTTTGATCTTTTGAATGGAAATTAATAAAAATTTCTTATGTTAGGAACTAGCGTTTTTCTTGGTCTTTTACTATTATAGAGGTTAAAAGAGAGACAAGAGAGATGGGGAAAGGAATATGATGGGTCACTTTCAAAAGTGCAAAAGGATGAGAGAAATTTAATATTGGTAGGATAGTGAATTAAGAGTGATGAAAATGGCATATTTATTATAAATTAAAAATGTAAAATATGACAGTTTAATAAAATATAATTCAAAGGATGTTGTTTAAAACTAATGATTTTTTTTTCAAAAAAAAAAACTAGGGTTGGGTGTGTGTGTATATATATATATATAGAGAGAGAGTTTTTCCTTATGCATTCTGCTAGAAATTCATTAAAATCCGAACCAAAGAGCACACTCGTAGGATGCATTCCCACAGCATCCAACGGTTGATTGCATTCAATATATAAAATATTCTTTTTTGGTCCTTAAACATCAAAAAAGTAAAAATTGTTGTGTTCCCCTAAGCATTTAATTGTGTGTGTCATTCTTTATGTTCTCTCTTATATATAGTCTTTAATGGTTTACGCCCTCTCCTCCCTCTTAAACGTGATTCACATCAACACTATCTTCGTTCTCTCTCCTCTAACCATGTACTATCACAAATGATCTAGATAGATCTTCTTATATTTTTATTCGTTAATTTAGCTTCACACTTGTTATGATCAACAACTATTTCCTATGTAGACTTTGGGAGTGTTTAAGGTTTCGGTTTGCTAGAGTAACATGAGATAAAAGAAAAAAATTAATTGCTTCTCAATATGACATTTATGACTGCATTTTTGTCTCTTCAAAAGATGAGAAAAAAATTCTTGCCTGTATTTTATTTCCTATACAACCATCTCTTAGAACTTTGTATCCAACATAATAAGAATAATTTTGAAAAATATCTCGATAGCATCTCTTAACAAATTGGTGAAAAAAAAAAACCACGGAAGTGTAGGCATTGGAATTTTGCTTATGGTTTTGAGACCTATTGTTGATAGCTAGAGACAGAGATCAAAAGTCATTTCTAGACTTGCAGGAACACTAAGATTTAACACTGGGAATAGGGTAGAAAGCCAGGTAGGCTTGGGACCGGTGTGGTGTCGAATGGGAGTAGTTGAGACCTTAGGAATCATGTCTATTGGACACATACGTGGATCAACCATTAGCACTATAGGCTAGCATCAGCATAAGAAATCCATAAATAGGGTTAGCACCTATAGGCTAGGGCTCTTGCCTTTGGCAATATAGGTGCCCATCTCTAATTAGAGGCGGCACACGAGTACCTCTAGGGTTTGTATCTTAGAAGGATCTAGAAACCCTACCAACGTATATAAGGTAACCCTACTCTTGATTCTAGGGAAGCAGTTTCGGATGAAAAAAATACCTAAAAACTAAAATTTTTTTAGAGATTTTGCATATTTTTTGAATCTCACTCCCAGTATAAATATTTTTAGTGTTCTCTCGGTGTTCCTTGGATTATTCTAGAATGCCAATGCTACTCAAGATTCGGTTTTCAATTAAATTCAAAATTTGGTAAGTTTTCTGAGGGCCTCATCTTTAGTTTAAAATTTGTCATGCTTAGTTAGGTATGATTAGTAGATAATTATGTCATGCTTTGCTTAGGAGTAGTTTAATAAGTAGTAGTTTAATTACGTCATGTTTAGGATTAGCGATAGTTAATTAGTAGTCAATTGCCATGTTTAGTTTAGGGTTAGTGGTAGTTAATTAGTAGTTAATTGCCATGCTTGGTTTAGGATTAGTGGTAGATAATTAGTCATTAATTATGCATGATTACTAGTTAATTAGTGGTTAATTAAGCATGATTAGTGATTAGCTAAGCATGATTAATGGTTAATTAGTGGTTAATTGTATGATGTTTAGATGTTAATTATGCATATTTAGTATAGTTAATTAATGTTTAATGCCATGATTAATATAGAAATGTCATGTTTAGATCAATGTTTATTTTAATTATGCCTTGTCATACGTTTCATTGCTAATGCCTTTATTTGATGATGAAGGGTTAACTTGAAATTCCTTTAGTTTACAATAGTATTCATTTATCTTAATATTATTTACAATTGTAATCTTTTATCCCTTCCCCCATGTCTAATAGAAATGTAGTCAATTCTCCTCCATCTTTCTATGTATGCATATAAACTGTTGACATCTCAAATGTTAAAAAAAAATCAATAAAAGTAGTTATGTGCATAGTAAAACTTAACGTCAAGATAGGGTAGGATAAGTGCTTTAGAACTTATAACTCAATAAATGTTAGTGGAGGTCGGATTAATATTCGGGTGGGTGTAACCCATACCTAACTTCCCGAACCCATCTCTGAAGGAATGATGGATAGTTAGGTACAAATAGGCAAGGAATATCATCCAATTTTCTCATGGTTAATTACCCAGGCGGTGACTTCATCATTTCTCCAAGTTTTGTCTCCGTGACTTAAATTGTATGGCCTTTTAAGTTTTCGAAAGGAGCTTATAAAAGTGTGTTGAGGTCGCGTGCGCTTGGAGAGGGATGAAAGCCCTGCTCATAGGAAGGCAAAGCCAAATGATGCAAGACATAAAAAGTGATTACAGGTGGGAGAGAAAACAGAAAGTGGTTGGCTTTAAGATTTGATAGAAAATAATAGAAAGAGATTGAATGGATTGAAAAATATATTTTAGCATTTAATAATGTGCAGGAAGTCAAACAAGTTGATAGTGTTTTCTTTTATTAAGGCATATTTAAAAAATAATAAAACAAAAATAAAATCACTCAACCGTTGGATGCTATGGGAACTCATCCTATAGTTGTGCTCTTTGACCTGGGTTTTCAAGAATTTTTGGGGGACTATAATTGGATCAAGGTTTGAGTGTTTTAGTTTGATAGCAAACTTTGGCTTATTTGGAGTGCAGCAAAGTCTTTCAATATGTATGCTTAAGAAATCCCATCAATATTTTGGTTATGTACATTATCCTTATGTTATTTGAACTTTGTATTATTGCTTTATTTATAGTTATACTTATTGTCTAGGGGTGTTCAAATAAATCTGAACTGATATGACACTACAAGAATTTTTCTCATATTTGGCACTCTTGTATTTTTTTATTTGGCGATTTAAAAAAAATGCCAATTATAACACATAATCAAAAGTCAAATGTGCTTTCTCTATATATTTGACACATTTTGTCTTTACTTTAATTACATATTTATCATACTTTTAAACGAGTAACAAATATATACAAATAATAATATACCCTACCCTCTCCATCTCTCTCACTTTCATTTTTCACTTTCACTTTCTTTCCTGCCCTAGTCGCGCCTCACTTTTGCTCACTTCTTCTATCATCGATACATCAGCAGCACACCTCCTCTCTCAAGCCCTTACTCTCTCTTACAGTGCTTAAACTGCAATAGCAAGTACAATCACCATCGTAGTTATGGTCATCGTTTCCTCTTAAGCATGTTACGAAGTCTAATTTTGACTCCACGGTCAACTCGCTCAGATACCGCATTTGAGTTATAGATTGCATCGTCTATTCATCGGACATTTGATCTTCAAAACTCAAAGGTAAATCCAATTTATCTGCTCAGATTCACAATTTCTTGAATTCCATCATAACCAATTATGTTTCTACGATTCTCTATTGTCTCATCTTGTTATTCTCATATCTATTCTTGTTGCTATTCCTTGACTCTTGATCTCTGAGTTATAAATATTGAGGTTGTATTTGTTTGGGTTTTCGATTGATTTCGAACGCCAGTTTGTTTTGTAGTAAATGATAACATAATTTGTACAAATAAGTTGAAAAATGTTGTCGGTTCATGTACTGATTAACCTACTTAATCTGTTGTAAGGTAGCACTTGTTTTTGCGTTAAATTTGTTTGATGAATGTATCCAATCTAGAAACCTAACTGTATCTTTTGACTTGTGGAATTGAGGATTGTAAGATTAAAAAAATATGGGTTTTAAATCAATGGGTTTGATTGTTGGTGTGGTTCTAGGGTTAAGTTGGGGAATTGATGGCGTCAAAGTTGCAACAATTGTAATCCAAGGCATGCCAAGCGTCGAATTTTCTGGCACAACATGGAACTACTTATTACAAGCAGTTGTTGGAGCAGAACAAGCAATATATTCAGGAGCCACCTACTATGGAGAAGTGTAACTTGTTAGCTAAACAATTGTTTTACACTCGGCTTGTAGGTCATTCTCTTTGTACCTTTTTTGTTTCTGCATTTGTTTTTTTCTTTAAGTAGTACCTGGCAGGAGTTTTAATGGCCTTGAAATGGTTCCTCATGTAGGCACCATGCCCCTTAGGATGTAGCAATTAACATTCTTTGATTTGAATTAAAAGCATACTATTAGTGGAAAATAACATACTTGATTTTTGGTGAATTTGAGTTTTCTTGATTGATTGGCAATGTTTAAAAGGACAAGCCTGGGAGGTTTATGTCTAATTCATGGTTATCATGTGTGCTTTTAAACTTGAATTTCATAGTAAGTATTTACATATTACACATCAAGGTGTTTATAGTGCTTATTGTTGTATTTCTAAAAGGCTTTCCAGGACTGCTCAAGGCTATCCTAATTCTTGTGTTTGACCTTTTCGAAAAAGCAGAAAATTCATAATTATTCTTGTTACTTACTAGTCTAATAATTTTATTGAATCAATAACACAACAATTCCTTACCTTTTTTGAATTATTTAAGCACAGAGCGAAGTATGTGCATGCTACAAGATTATGTATGTGAGTGCTTGTTGATAATTTGCAGGATTTACTTGACATGGTAGAGGGAACATTCTTCTCAACAAAAGCCCAAAAGGAGAGGTTCTTCAACTAAATCAATATCATTCAAGGACCTTTACAAACATTTAGGAGGTGAAAATTGGTCTTTCTAGCTTGTTATATACCCCAATCACTCTCATGTTTTCTGATCCAAAATTTGAGAAGAAATCTAGGAACAAATAGATGATATAATTTCTTCTTAATAAGAGCTAATATTTTGGCTTTGGCTCTCAGTAATAGTTATAAGGTTCTACGAATTCATTTGATAAATTTTGTTTTCTTCTAGCTGAGAAATGATTTGAGGACATGTTTCTCTAAAGATTTTGTTAAAGATTTCTAGACTTGGCCACTAAACGAGGAGTAGCAGAAATGATAGAATGTAGCAAAGAATGGAGAAGAGTTTATCTCAATAATTGATTTTTTTATCTCCTTTGCTAATTTACAAGCTCATATGAGCTCAAAGTAGTGTCAAGTGTCGAGTCACCTTTGCTAGTGTCAAGTGTTAATTTTTTTTTAAAAACTTGACGGCTAAAAAATGCCAAATATATTTTTTTTAATTTTGAAAACTATTATATTTGGCGGCCAAAAACCGCCAAGTATATATATTTTTTAATTTTTAAACCTATTATACTTGACGGCCAAAAACCGTCAAGTATAGTCAAGTGCATATTCGGCAGGTTAACCGACCGTCAAATTGACTATATTTGGCGGTGCCATTTCTGGCGCTTTCAAGACCGCCAAATATATACTTTTTTGGCGGTCCAAATATATACTTATTTGGCGGTCAAAAACCGCCAAATATGAGAAAAATTCTTATAGTGTGACCTGATTAGGTTTGGTCGGGTTGATCAGGTTATGCTTGAATTGCATTAGAGAAAAACCCAAAATCGAGTTGAAAAGATCAGGTTCGGGTTTGAGAGGGATCGGGTTGTGATCGGATTTTTTTTGACGTAACCTGATAAAATCTGAACCAGCCTATATTTTTTAAAATTAAATAATGCCACATGTCTCTATTTCATTAATTGTTAATAGTAATACAATAAACCCTAACACATCACCTTATGAAAATATAAAAACTAATTTTTCTATTTTTTTTCTCAAAGCTAGTCGCCTTTAGTCTTCTTCCTCTTATATTTTTTCTTCTCCATTTGATTTCTTCATCTTCTTCCTTCTTCACTTACAATTTCTTCTCTTCAATTTTGCCACCATCCACCATACAATCCAAAGCACAATATAATAGAACGAAAATAGCAACATAACAGCACCGATGAAACAAACTATTGAGACAAGCCAAAACCAAGAGAGTCTACAAACATTAGGCAACATGAATCAAAAGAAACTAATGACAACCTAACATCACTACCATAATCTACAAACTTGGGAATCTTTACAGTAGATGGTATTAGCTGACAATCTATGTGAGAAAAGAAGAGCAGATTTAAAAAATCTGTTCAAGAAGAGAAGAGTAGATGAAACAAAGGCGTATAGACTTTTGTGGTGGTATTGCTGATCTCTTTGGCAATGATGGATTTGCTCGGCTATGAAGGAGATGGAGTACTCGACATTTGAGTTTGTGACCAACATTTGCTTAGGTCTTAGGGTTTGTATTTGTTTTTTTTTTTCAGAATATTAATAAAATATATTTAAATTTTTGGAAAGAAAATAAAAAAGGTAAAATACAATTTTAGCCTTCAAACTGATCAACCTTACGACCCTCATTCGACTCGAAGTTACTAGTTATGTATCGGATTTCTTTTTTGCATCAGCTTGAGTCAGATCTAACAAAACCCAACTCGACCCATGTGCACCCCTGTTATATTCCATTGGTATGGTATTTTTTAATTCCAAAAATTCAAAATATGACCCAAATTAAGGGGCTCTATTGAAAAATGATCCACTCCTATAAAATTTTGATGCCATGGTCATTTTGGATGTGAAACTACCCTAATGCCCTTCATCATTAAATAAGGCAAACAACATCTTTCCGTCCTTTCTTCTTCTTTCTTCTTCGTTCCTCGGCAAAATCTTCCTTGAACAGCACATGGTATTTTACACACAGTGTCTCACATATTTGTTGTCTAAAAAACACATTATTAGCTTAGAAAAATGAACTAAGTTATGTTGAAGTGATTTGAATAGTTTTAATGTTAAAAAAATGGAGTTTTTTTTATAGAAAATATGGGTTCTTTGTTGAGAAAGACGACATATCGACAATCCTCTTTGTCATTGTCAATTTTTAAGCATCCTGTCAAAAACTATCCGATAGCGAAAAAAAGGTGTTGGATACTGTCTGATTTATGTGATCGACAAAACTCCACACATTATGTCAAGTGTCAAGCACAAAATCAGACAAAGAAACCGACATTTGAGTTTTAGATTGCTTGTAATCGATACTTAACATCCCTCATCATCGAGTGTCGGTTACATGCAATCCGACACTCAACATATGTTCATCTAGCCTTGTTAAGTGCCGAGCGCGAAACCATACAGTGAATCGACACTCGTCATCGTCTACCCCCATCTATTGACTTCAAAAACCACAATTTTAACACATCTCAAGCTTTGAATCATTCATCAAACACTCCAAAAGCAACATACAACTATAACAACTTCCAAAACACAACAAATCATCTACTTCCACGTATGCATCAACAAAGGTACTTAGAAATGGAGAAGATTTGATTATGAGTGATGGTTACAGAGGGAATGAAATGAAAACATAGTGAATGAATTAATTGCATTGTTAAGAGTATTTGGGTAATTTCTCGGCCAACAAGGCCATGACATCAAAATTTTCTGGGAGTAGGTCATTCTTCAACTAAGCCCTTTAATTTGGGCCATATTTTGAATTTTCCCTTTTTAATTTGTCATTCATTGAGAATATTTTGGACAATATCAATTGTAATTAACAAGCATATATGTATTAGTGTATACGTATACATATTTATACTTGTATATATTATTGGGTAATCATCACAAACTACCTCTAAGGTTTGTGCATTCATCACTAACAAACAAAGTTTGACATTTTTAATCAAACTCCACCCTAGACCTTCTATAAATACATCATAAACCACCCTTATGGATGGATTTCGTTACTAAAACTTTAGTTTCAAAGTACAAAAACAACGTTACCCTTCTTTTTTTAATCAAACAAATACAATGTTACCCTTCTTTTTTTAATCAATCTAAAATAATTAAACAAATGAATCTTTTAAGAATCAATATACAGTTGAAGTTGAATTTGATGACGAAACTTTGGAAAAGTGAAAAATTTTGAGAAGAGATACAACATGTCGAGTAAATCATGGTGCCAATGTTCAGTGATGAAGAAACTAAAACAAAACGTTGCTATTTATTTATAAAATCGCTAGAGAATATCTGAGAATAAATAAGTTACTGAACTACAAATAAATCATCAATAAATTGATGTTGTCACACAATCTTACAGATAGATTGGTTAATGATTAGGATGATGATTGGGTTGCAATATTTTGGTGGTGGCACTCAACATATAACATGAAATTGAAATTGTTGGTTGGGTTGAAGAAAAAGCATGGATCAATTAGTGGTGTTACCGGTTGTGGTTTAGGAGGAGGCAACATGAGTTGTGTTGTTGGTTTGATACGGGGCTAGATGATGGTTTCGAAGCATTGAGTAGTGATGTTGCTGGATTTTGGTTTCGAAGGGGTAGCAGTAAGATGTGGTTTTTCTAGGTCTTTATTGTGTGGCTGGGATGTGGTGTTGATGTTGATGGGTGCTGCCTTGCTGAGTTACAATGTTAATACTGGAGGCAGATTTGGGGGTACAATTGGAGGCATCCAGATAAAATTGAATGTTTTAGTTTAGGTATTAATGATTTAGGGTTTATTTTATTATGTTCTCTTTTTAAATGGATGAAGAAGATGAACTAAATTAATAAAATCTCAATTCTAACCCTGTCATATTAGTTTAAATTAACAATTTCTATTAATAGGGGTAGGTTATGATGCATTTTTGAAAGATTAGGGGATAGTTTGATTAAAAATGTTAGACTTTGTTTGTAAGTGATGAATTCAAAAACCTTAGGAATAGTTTGTGATGATTGCCCATATATTATTCGTTACTAGTTACTTATAAACAATATATATAGAGAATTTTACATGTTATTTAATTAATGTGACGAAAATGAGAAGTGTGAATTTGTGAAAATGAATTAATGGATTTGGGGTAGGGATGGCAAAATAACCCGGCCGGGGACCCGAAAAACCCAGACATCCGGGGCCGGGGAATTACCCAGAAAACTGAGGTAATTGGTCGGGGCCGGGGTGTGATTTTTCTGTCGGGGCCGGGGTAGAGGTGCCGTGGCCGGGGACTCGGAATTGAACCCGGGGTATACAATTAAAATTAAAGGCTGCATCAGTTTAGTCCATCAATTTTCAATTCTTAAACATAACCCCCTAAGCCCACAAACAATTTTTCTAAATAACTCATAAAACTCTAACAACATAGGCCCAAGCCCAGACCCAGCCCAGCCCACCTAAAATAAATTAAATGAGTTTTCAAAGTGTTGTAACGAAAGATATTTGAACTCATTCCCCCTAGTCAACATAAGAAAATGGCATGCAGCTTACCACTCGTCTGCAGCCTACGTTTGAATTAAGGGTACAACAAATTTTAATAATAAAACATAAATTAAATGAGTTTTAAAGAATGCAATTCATGAGATTCAAACCACTTCTCTACTAGAAACAATAATTAAGGGTACAACAAATTTTAATAATAAAACATAAATTAAATGAGTTTTAAAGAATGCAATTCATGAGATTCAAACCACTTCTCTACTAGAAACAATAAGGCAACAACTATGGTAGGACACCGCTGGGCTGCAACCCACTTTGCAATGAATTCCGCATGCAATATATATATAACACAACAAAAAAAAATTCAGAATTAAAAACAAATTAAGCAACCCGGGTTTTAATCCCGGGTTTTTGGAAAACCCGGCCCCGCCCGGGGTAATCTGGCCCCGGCTCTGGGAAAAAATTTCCGAGGAATTTCCCGGGATCGGGGTTTGTAATTGGCGACCGGGGCCGGGGACGTCCTGGCCCCGGATTTTGCCATCCCTAATTTGGGGAAAAAAAAATTAGTACTCCGCACACCTTTTTAAATGCAAAGAACACCCTTGAGAACGAATTGCAGCTCTTCCATCATTCTTAAACAACTAAATTTGTAAAGAACTGTAAATTAATACTTTTTAATATGATTGCCTATGTTTGATTTGAATTTGTGGTGGTTTTCTACTTTTCGTGAAAAATGAAAGGTCTCGCCCTCGACCATCTGTAGTCACTGTTGTTGTTGTTGTTGTTTTTTTTTTTTTTTTCGTGAATCTGCTATAACTTTGACTTTTATCCAACATAAAGTACTGCCACCATGAGGGAGTGAACGTCGAGGTGCGAGAGAGTTTGATTGTTCTTTAAACTTAAGTTGATGTTTCACCCCACGCTATTAAGTTTGGTAGAAGAAGCAATTTATTTGGACAATTACAATCTTATATATGTTACACTGGCGTAGGGGACTGAAACAAAACCTCTAATTAAACAAAGCATGCACTATAAATAATTTGTTTCTTACAATCAGAATCAGTAGATAAACAAACAAGGCTATTACTGATACATTAACGGGGCACTCTGTTAACAAATCAAGACAGGCACAGACTTAATCAAGAAACAATGTGGCCACTGGGTGAATAAGCAAATGTGTATATAGTCGTCTAAAACTGATCCTGTAGCTGACTAATCACATTCTTGTCGACTTGGAAAGCTTTTGCAAGGATGTCATCAGATATGTCAGGCTTAGAACCAAAGATTGCGTTAGCAACTGTGACGGTCCCTGGATTTTGGCTGCCAAGAGCAGCAATTGCCACAGCATCACTGTTTCCAATATTGCGCTGGAAGTGTAACAGGCCTACTGGGAAGGTAAACACATCACCCTTCTGAAGTACTTTGCTAATGAGACGATTTTCTGGGTTAGAAGTGATGAATCCAACTTCCATGCTACCTTCCACGACAGTCAATATCTCACTTGCCCTGGGGTGAGTGTGTGGAGGATTAATGCCCCATGGAGCAATGTCAATGCGAACCATTGATATGCCAAGGGTGTTAAGTCCTGGAATCTGGGCAACTGTCACTGGGGTCACTTTGGAACCAAGTGCGTTTGATGTGTTCCCCCGTACATGTAGCCCACTGAAGTGGAAATCCTTGGCTCCAACTAACTTTGCATCCTTGCATGCAAAACCATTCACCAGCACTGCCATGGACCAAAAAGCAAGTCGTAAGAGAAAGTAAAGGAAAATTTTATCTGTTGTCATAGCGCCGTTGAATTATGGAAATGAACTTTTTTTAAAAATTTGTTACGTACGGACCCTCCGATAAAGAGATTAGAGACTCTTAAAATTAAGGACATGAATAAATTTTACCAAAGAAATAAATATTATATATTACACATATCTATTACCTGAGCTCGTTATGTCTGTGACACAAAAATCTTGAAGTGGGCTATGATCTGCCAAGGAAAGGGGAAAAAGTAGTCCAAGGAATCCCAGCAAGAGAATTATTGCACTTGTTTTAGAGGCCATTTGGAGGGTAGTATAGTGTTTAAGAGAGAATTTTTTGTTTCAAGAATCTCAAAAGAACTTGAATTTTGATGAGTGAATATGCGAGCATCAAGTTCCTCCTTTTATATAGAGGCAGTGTCAGTGAGAGTACATATATGTGCCGTCCATTGGGTTGAAAAATTCATCATGTATCTTAGTACGAAATTTCTGACAACATGAATACATGATATCAAACAATAATGCCTAGCAAGTTCTTCGAGCTCTTAATGATCTCCAGATGTTTATTAGACTTGTATTATGGCTCGCTTTTAGTTTGCATGAAGTTTAATTGGTCTTGAATGGGTCATTTTGTTTTGTTTTGTTTTTTTTTCTTAGCACACCAGTCAACACGGAATTAGCCTTATTATTATAGCAGAAAAACTGCATGCCTTCTCTTATCTCTTATAAGTCGCCATGCATGCAACTCCAAAATTCACTGGATCAGTCTGCTTTACATACTTGTCTTCTTATATATGTTTCTATTTTTTTTCTAAGCTTTAGACTCTCTCTTTACAATCATTTTTTATTTATACTGAAATCTATAAATACCAATAAATAAAACAAGAAGCTGTAACGGGCAAACGTACTAAAAGATTCCATATCATGAAAAGCCATATGATTAATAATGAACCGATCACTATCATTAGGGCATCAAAAACCCAGTCACAGGATATAGATTATGAAAAAATATTAAAGTAGAATTACTTAATGACTCATTCATATGTATGATAACGAATTGAGTGAAAATCGCCGATGATGTTTAATTAAGTTAAAATATTTAATCCTTAAATATTAAAGTAGAATTACAGGATGACTCATTCACGTACATTTGAAAGATAAAATAATAGTTTAGTGTAGTAAAGTTATAAAAAAAGAAAAAAAACAATCCAAGAGGTGTAGAAAAAGATATTTAAGTTAAGTTAAAATATTTTGTCCTTAAATTAAAAGAGTTTACAAGTGTCTTTCGTAAAACACATAAAAGTTCAAGGTTTGAGTATTTTACTGTGTCAATGCAAACTTTGACCTATTTGGACCACAAGAAAATCTTATAATATGTTTGAATATATCCCACCCATATCTTTATGCGTACATTATATTTATGTTATTGATATAAAACTTCTCACCATTGCTTTACATATGTTATACTTAATGTTCATAGGTATCATTTTTGCTTAGTCATTCATCAAGAATATTGCCGACAATATCAATTATAACAAGCATACATACATACATACATACATATATATGGGTGTGTATTATTTGTTAGTATATGATCATAATTCTATTTCTTTTCCATATAGAATCTTACATATTATTTAATTGATATGACGAAAATGAGAATGGTTATAATGATTGATTTCTCGGATTTTTTTTTTTAAATATGTGTTAACGTTTAGAATAATGATTCTTATCCCAAAATGTATCCCAAATGATATATATTCAATTAATGATTGCTAAGTACATGTATTGATGATGCAATGATTTGCCGCATCATCTCATGATCCATCAATAAATGTGATAACATTTAAATATGTATGTTTAATAAGAGCTTAATTCATCATATTGCACTAGTAGTGTCATTAAATTCCTCAACTTAAGCATATTTATAGTCTTTGCATCTTTTGAATTAACTTCATCTTAATTTTAGTTTTTGTTACAGGTTTGATAAAATAGGCATAACTTTCTATTTGTAGATCATAATGGTGCAAATCTTGATTTATTGGAAAGCTAATTAAATTATCTACAAGATTGTATTTCACAAGAATAATGAAATTCAGGCTTTTAGTGGATCAAAAATGGGCTTGAAGTGAACCCATATACAGTTTCAACCTAGCCTGACCATGCCTCCGTATTTTGACCATATTTCTTGATATACATATCCAAACTGTATGAATCAAAATGTTATAGAAAGCTGAGAGAAATATCTACAATTTATGAAGACATATAATCAAAATTCTAAATATTTTGATGTCGAAATTGGTGGTCAAAATCGGTGTACATGATGATCTAAATTATCAACAAGATATTTTACATTTGTTCCTTTGTAATTTGACAAGTTTACCCTCAAATGTATCTATAAATAGAGCTGCATTGTGACCCATTAGAGCATTTTGGCTCTTGGCTGAGATCTCTTAATTTTTGATTTCTCTCTTGTGTTTTGTTCTCTTAATATTATTAATAAATCATTTTCTTCTTGCAATTTATTTCTTTCTTGCATAATATCTTGCTAAATTCTCTCTTGCTAAGGTGAAAAGGTGAAACCCTTGATATTAGAATAGGGATTTTCTAACCTTTTGATATGTGCTTAATAATCATAATCTTATGTTGTTTATTTGATAAGTCTTATATTTATTTTCTTAATCAATCTTGACACCACTTGTAAAGTGGAGGTCTTGATCCGTTGTAGACAATCCTTGACACAACAAATGCTTAGATCCTTTCTAGCCATCGTATGGTTCTCCCTTAATGATATAAGTCTAGTCAGGAACCTTAATTTATTATCGACATATGGTGATTGGCACATTGGATGCTTGAATCCATTTATAAAAAGTGATATAAATATTGGTAAAGAAACAAGTATAATTCATATAACTAAATTGTGCCTAAATGACATACCTTCTGATTGGAACCTCCTTGATGTATGGATTAAAATTGAGTTATAATTGGGTTGTTTATCCTTATTTGATATATCTAGGGCGGATTCCCTAACCTTAGCTTTAATTAGTATTGTGTTAATTCCTCTTACTTGTGAATTTTAAGTATTCTTGTTTATTGCTTATGAACTTTTTCTTTCATTTGCTATGATAGATTTTACCTCCTATTTCCATGAATGGTTTTACCACCTTTTATTTTTGTTTTACATTTGAACGGTCGGTTGTACCGTCTACCATCTTTACTTTTATTTGTTAATATCATCTTGTTAATTTTTTGAATTATTCATATCATATTTCTCATCTTTTAGTTCGTACCGCTAAATCTCATTTCTTGTGGATCAACCCCGGTCTTGCCGGGTTTATTATTTCGACACACTTATACTTGGGAGATAATCCTTTTTTGGATGTGTCAAGTTTTTAGCGCCATTGCCGACGAAGGTAAAATTTGGCGTGCAAAATTGTAAGTATTCTCTTTTCTTATTATAGATCTTAATTTTTCGTTGTATGCTCATCTTTTCTTTCCTTGTCTCTTTCGAAATTGCATAAAAATTTGATCACGCACATCTAGCGGTAGACTTATTAGGAAAACATCATCTTTCCTAGAAAACATGACCGACAATCAAGTGGAAAGGTTCACAGATGAAGGGGACAATCATTCCCAATAAAATGACCAAAACCAACCAAGAACCCTCGAAGATTACATGAATCCGGTAAGGACTAGTACACCATCTTGTGTAGTTTCTCCTTTTGATACAATCCATTTCAATTTCAAACTGAGTTACGTTCAACTTTTACCCACCTTTCATGGCCTTGATATGGAGAACCCATGTTCACATTTAAAAAATTTTGAAGAGGTGTGTAACTCCTACAGTGACCCAAATTGTCGTATAAACACCATTAGATTAAAGCTTTTCCTTTTTCTTTAAAAGATAAAGCTATGCTACAAAATTTGAGGTCAAGTTCCATCAGATCATGGGATGAGATGAAACAATAATTTTTGAATTTTTTTTCCTTCCCGTAGAACAAATTCTCTTAAAAGACAAATCACTACTTTCACTCAAAAACAAGGAGAAACCCTTTACCAATGTTGGGATAGGTATAAAAAATTACTTAATACCTATCCTCACCATGGTTTTGAAACTTGGAGATTAGTTGCACATTTCTATGAAGGGCTAACACCTTAAGATAGGCAACTAGTAGAGCTAATGTGTAACGAACAATTTGGAGATAAAGAGCTTGAGGAAGCAATTGACTACCTAGATTCATTAGCAGAAAAAGCCCCAAATTGGGATACTGCTGGCACTTATGAGGTACCAAGCAAAACCTCACCCCCGACATCCAATAAAGGCATATATAACCTTAGGAAAGACCATCACCTTTGTTAGTTTTTGCAGTGTACGATTAGTTATAACAGATATAACTGAAACAGTTAAGAATAACAAAAGAGAGAATTTTACGTGATTTGATTATCAACCAACTTACAACCACGGGTAATAAGAGTTACAATCCACTATGCTGTATGTGTTTATACTCGACTTAAGACTCTTTAAAGTAGTAGCAACCCGCTCACTCATTAACCTAATTTATATAAACTTGATCACCCTTGATCACAGCCAAAGTCTTTCGTACACTCTTCTGATGTTGCTCTTCGCAGACTCGTCAGACTTAACTACAATGGTTTAGTCAAACATAACCACGACAACTGTTACAGAATCATGTAATCACTCAACTCTCTTAAGCTTACACGACTTAATATCTCTCACAAATAAGATCTATGCACATACCCAACGTACGTGAGTCATGCACAGTCTAAACAAACACAATCATAAAGATTTTATAACAAAGATCATGATAATGAAAGACACTTAAGTGCTCTCAACGTTTTCTGCACAAAACACTACTCTCTTGCCTTCCTTTTGAGCCCTGAGTGCTTCCCTTTTATATAGGCTATGTGAACAGCTATATTATTCACATGATCAACAATCCTAATTATCATCAAAGTCCTGCAAAACTCAAATAGGATTATTAAATAAGTATCAAGCAATATAGGAAGCAAAAAGACATAATCCTAATTAAACTAGAACACTAGAAAGAATATCCTAATCTAATAAGGTATGTGTTTACGCCCAAAATATACCGCGGTTATTGTAGTATACGTTGAGGTGTCGAATCCACAAGGAGGCCTTCGATAAAGAGGTTTGTAAAACAAAAATATTAAAAAGATAATAAAAATGTAAAATTTAACTTTGAAGTGATTAGTTCTAAAGAAAATTCAGTGTTTAATAATTGGAAACAATCGATGGTAATTAAGAAGTAAGGCATCGAGAATCACTTATATGTTTTGTAAATCTAATCCCCACTTTGATTTAATAATTATAACTCAATTGAAAGTTTCACATCCCAAACAATCAATCGGAAAATATGTATAGTATAGCATAAATGATAAACACATGTATTTGATATGCATAAACTCTTTACAAGTAATATTTACCAACAACATTCATCCTTACAAGTTATCCAAGAGCGACAATATATCATATGACAATATTGTAGTAAAGGACTAACTCATAAAACGAAACTACCAGTAACAATTATAATTCAACATGAATCACATAAAGAAAGCATGACTGAATTTATATGAAATTGAGAATTATAATTTCTGGATTAAAAAGAAATCACAAGATGAGAAAGAGTTTAACACATAAACAAACATATAATCTTTATAGCCCTTGAGGTAGAATGAAAGTGGAGAAATAGATAAACTACACATACAAGTTCATCTCTAGCCTTATCAAGAGTTCTAGCCTAACTTACAATTCATTCTTATCATTTCTAAAGAGAAAACACAAGAGAGAATTGTAATATACAATGATAAAATGTGAACTCAAATGATTTTTTCTCTCCCCCCATTCAATTCCTCAAGTTGTCCTTAAATAGGTGATGAAATGGAACTATTATACCAAACCTCCACCAATTTTTCCACATTGGCGGCCACCAAACATTCCACCAACTTGCAGCTGATTTTTGACCACCAAATGGACCGAATTGGGCTTTGTGGAAAACATGAAAGTTGTAGCATTTTGTCTCAGCTTTCCAGGGCCACCAGATTCATACAATTTGGACAAGTATTCTCTGAGATATGGCCCAAATACTGGACATGGGTCGGGCTGAGAAACAACTACAATTTGGTTTTGTTGTGTCTCAATTTCGGCCCATCAAATGTTGGATTTGGGCTTTTGATTGTTCTTCAACTTTGTGTAAAATTGAGACATGTTGCTCCAGGTTCAATAATCTCTCCATTTTGATCTATAGATTGAGAGTTGTGTCCATTTTATTAAACCTGAAAAAATGATTTCCATTAATCACAATTTAAGGACAACACTTTATTTCAAGATAAAGACTAAAGAAAATGCAAAAGAAATGAAACAAATGTAAAAGAGGCATAAGCAAAATAATTATGCTAAAATATCATGAAAGCTTTATAATATTGTCCAATTAGCATTAATTATTTATGCTTAAGAGTGTACTTTCATGCGTTTATGAGTATGATCAATAAAAAACTTCTTATTCAACTAGAAAACCAAATCAAGTTATCCTATTCTAGTTAAAAAAATCTCCTAATAAAAAATATCCAAATTAATGTTTAATCACAAGATGACAAAAATAAATTATGCATTACATATGCATGCCACGTGTCACATGACACTAACAATCTCTCCCTTTGGCGTCTTGTGATGAAAACATGCACATATTTCTGTGAACAAAATCCTACACAGTTAAATGTAAGACAATTGAAAATAGAATGTAAACATTTAGTCGAAAATTCACAAAAACAAGAATATCCAACTTTCAGTTATAACACACATAACTGAAATAACATAACCAAAATGTCCAGTATCTGTATAGAAACAAATATCAGATACAGAACATCAACAGCTTGTGCTTTCTAGACTGGTCTGTAACAAACTCAAATTAAAAATAAAATCAACTTAATATGCAACTGTAAAATCAATCATGCAAAACATCACAAATCCAACATGAACTATTACTCCCAATATTAAACCTGCAAAACATCATAATAATAAATTGTATAGCATAGCAGTTCGACCACAAATCAGTCTCCTGCAAGTTTAACAAAAAAAAAAAAAATTTAAAGTCATTAAAGCACATACGAAAACATAACATCTAACATCCATCTACTCGACTCTACTCCATCTTATTTGCATAACAAGTGCCAAAAAAAATAATAAAGTTTCAAAGCACATAGAAGAGAAAGAAAATGTAATGAAATCTGGTGCAGTTAAGTCTTATTCAGTTAAGTCTAGCAGACTTGGGCATAGGCAGTTTTGAGGGGCGCGATATAGTTCTTTTAGCAGTAGTCTTGTAGCGCTTAAGTGTTGGTTTGGGTGAAGTATTAGCAGAAGTTGATGGGTTAGCTTGCTGAGCACTAGTATCAGTAGAAGTAGCAACAATAACAACTGTCTCACGAATCGCTCTAGCTTGTCGCTCTGCTATGGTTTCAGTCTTTTGGGAAATGTCCACTAAGGTTTCAGCAGCTTGTTGTGTAACAGAAGGTGATGTAGGTTCTGGTGGCTTGGGAGATTCAGCTATTAAGTTTGAAGAAGACTCTTCAGCAACTGATTTTGAGTGCTTTTTACTCCTCTTGTTGTCCTTTCTCTTCCTTTTCTTCATTGATGTTTCACCACTGGATCTGCTCTCAAGCTTCTCTTCCAAACTTTGCAACTTGTCCTTGATAGCTTGATTTTCTTGCACAAGATCAACTAAAGAAGAAGTTATTAGAGTAAGTTGTTCTATGATAGCTGCCATCTGATCTAGTCTGGAATTTCTTCTCTGTCTAGGCTGTCTCGAGGTCTTTCCTCCCCCTCAAGAACATTTTTAATCCTTATCATGAAACCTTTCTTGATGGCTCGTAGAATTTCTTTAGCAATCTCATCATTTTCCAATGCAATCTCATTTTGCATCAACAATGCATGAAGCAAACAAGGCAAAACCAAGAGCTTTTTATGAGATTGATAAGTTGCAATCTGAACAATGTAGTTATACATCCACAATCCAAGATTAATTGGTCGATTTGTTCCAAGATAGTAAAGAAACTTGGCTCTATCCTTTCTAACTTTATTTTGATGTGTGGATGGAAACCAATTGAATCGAGTGATTTTATGCAACAAACGATGTTTTTGATCTATGCCATCATGTGGATCCTAATGAACCTTTCTACTTCTATTTAGCTCATATGTGACTGCACTCATATTCAATTCATCGCCAATAGTATACTGAATACCAATAAGAATTTCATAAAACAGATTTATGACATTCAGAGAAAATCTAATCAACTTTCCTCTACAATAAACCTTATGATAGTAATAACTCCTAGGATCATCAATGCATGGCAAAATATCGGCATAGAATTCTTAAACAAGAGTTTTAACAGAAGGAGTGAGATTGGTTACCATTCTTGTCCAATGCCTTGACTCAAGCACTTCTCTCAGTTGATAGTCATCAAAATCATCAATTTTAATAGGCCTCTCCATATGAATCTCTCTCTTTGAAGTGTATCACCTAAATCTTGTTTCATTCTCTCACTTCAAGAACTTGTCGCTTCTAGGATTGACACAATCTCGCACCTCACCAAGTATGACATCATCATCCTCACTCATCGCTGGGTCAACTGCAACTAGTGGAGTCAAAGTCAAATCTGGTTCCTTAGTGGATGATTGCTCTGGTTCTATCGGAGGCAACTTCTCTAGGTCGATTTTTGGATCATCATGTTGTTCTTGCTGAACCTGCTGCTCTTGCTGGCTTGTTTCCTCTTTAGTCGAAGAGTCAGATAATGAAGAAGAGCTAGTGGTTTCAGGTTCAGTTGAAGAAGATGGTGTTGTAGCTTTGTGTTTGGCCATGATGGTTAAACAGAGAAGAAAGAAGCTTTGCTACGAGTTAGGGTTAATGAGGAGATAAAACTAATATGAGATTTATATAATCAAGAAGTAATATCCAAGTGTGATATAACTAGTATAAAATCCCAATCCAATCCAGATTTTAGGAATTTAAATTTGAATGAAATTCGTTTTCCAAAAGGATTAAACTTCATGAAAGAGTAAATCTATATATGTCCATTAATTATGATAATTTTTAAAATAATTTTCGAAAATCTTCATTAAATAAGACAATTTGAAATCTTATAAAATCACCAAAATCTTTCCGCCACTGAAAAATCTTTCCCTCAAAATGACCTTGTTGACTTGGCTCACCTATTGACACATCAACACATAAGAAAATAAAACAGAGTCAGACATGAAGCACTTGTCAAAAGTTAAACTACACTTAACTGAAAACAATGAAACTTTACATAACTGAAATATCTGAGCTTCATAAAGTCATTTTAAAATTAAGCATGCATCAAAACTGATTAAACTCATATTCACATTAATCTTTATCATCTTAATATACAATTCTGTTGAGTGGTCAATATCAGCATGCTTCTTACACACATAATCATTAATCCCATCAAGAATTATTTTTGTTAAAACTAGTAGCTTTCACGTATGAAATGAGATAGCCCTCTTCCATTAGAGAGGGTTGCCTCAACATATTTTCTAGATACATTGAAGCTACTCTCTAAGGATAGCTTTCACACATCATAATTGGTAGCCCTCATAAAGCACTTGTCAAAAGTTAAACTACACTTAACTGCAAACAATGAAACTTTACATAACTGAAATATCTGAGCTTCATAAAGTCATTTTAAAATTAAGCATGCATCAAAGCTGATTAAACTCATATTCACATTAATCTTTATCATCTTAATATACAATTCTGTTGAGTGGTCAATATCAGCATGCTTCTTACACACATAATCATTAATCCCATCAAGAATTATTTTTGTTAAAACTAGTAGCTTTCACGTATGAAATGAGATAGCCCTCTTCCATTAGAGTGGGTTGCCTCAACATATTTTCTAGATACATTAAAGCTACTCTCTAAGGATAGCTTTCACACATCATAATTGGTAGCCCTCTCTAGTTTTGACATTAAATTGCCAATAAAGTTAAACAATTAAAGCAGTTCAATCATGCTTAAGTTGAAAAATTGACTAATGATGCTGCAGATATAAATAACATAACTAAACATAGTGTTTATGTAGATAACTGACAAATGCCTATGACTTTTCTCAGTTTTTTCAAATCTCAATGCATCAAGTGCTTTAGTAAATAAGTTAGCTAGTTGATTATCGGTAGATATATGTTCAATGTGAATTGTTTTGGATTCAACAAGCTCTCCAATGAAATGATGCCTTATATCAATGTGTTCTTATATCAATGTGTTTAGTTCTAGAATGTTGGACTGGATTTTTTGAGATATTAATCGTGCTAGTGTTATCACAAAACAAAGTTATTGAATCTTGATCAATGCCATAGTCACCTATCATTTGTTTCATCCAAAGTAATTGAGTGCAGCAGCTTTTAGCGGCTATATATTTAGCCTCTATTATGGACAAAGAGATGCTATTTTGCTTCTTGTTATGCCAAGAAACCAGGCTATTGCCTAGGTAAAAGCAACCACCCGAGGTGCTTTTCCTATCATCTATGTTTGCTGCCCAATTTGCATCACTAAAAATTGCGAGACATGTATTTGTGTCCTTAGTAAACCATATTTCAAAATCAGATGTTCCATGAACATACCTGAAAATTCTCTTTCACTACTGATAAATGTAGTTCTTTTGGATATGACTGAAAATGAGCACATAAGCCAACACTAAAACTAATATCTGGTATACTTGCAGTCAGGTATAGGAGACTTCCAATCATGCTCCTGTAAAGGCTTGAATGAACATTATTACCTGCATTTTCTTTTGTCCGCTTGATGTTAGTACTCATAAGTGTTCTAAGTGCCTTAGCCTTGTTTAGTTCGAATTTCTTTACTAAGTTTTTAACATACTTTGATTGTGAAATAAATATTCCACTTTCAAGTTGCTTCACTTGCAAACCAAGAAAGAAATTCAACTCATCTACCATACTCATCTCGAATTCACTCTGCATTAGCTCAACAAACTCATTAGCTTTGACTTTGTTAGTAGAACTGAAGACAATATCATCAACATACACTTGAGCAACAATGAAATAAGTTGAAGCATGTTTAATGAATAAAAGTTTTATCATTGCTTCCTCTAGTGTAGCCTCTTTGAATCAAGAAGCTAGTTAATATCTCATACCAGCTCTAGGAGCTTGTTTCAGACCATACAATGCTTTATGAAGCTTATATACAAAATTAGGATGTTTAGGATCAATAAATCCCTTAGACTGTTCAACATAAGCCTCTTTATTAAGATAACCATTCAAGAAGGCTGTCTTCACATCCATTTGAAATAATTTAAAGTTCAACAAGCATGCAATAGCAAGTAGCAACCTAACAGATCCAAGTCTAACAATAGGTGCAAAAGTTTCCTCAAAATCAATTCCTTCAGTTTGAGTGTAACCTTGTGTAACTAATCTAGCTTTGTTTCTTTCAAATTGATTCAATTCTTCTTACATTGCATTTATCTAAACATCTTCTTTTAATGCTTCTTTGACATTCTTTGGTTCTATTAAAGAGACATAACAAGTATGACTTACCATATTTCTTACGTACCTTGCTTCTTGTTTTCATTGTGCTTTCTGGACTTCCAATTATTGAAGTTATGGGATATGCCTTTTGAATCCATAGTGGTGGATCTCTTTTAATACCAATATCTCTTATTTGATTCCTATCTAAATCAGCATTGTCTGATGGTTCAGTTTTATCTAAGTGAACTGCACTAGTTGTATCAGTCGTAACTAATTCTGTTTTATAGTCTGCAATAGCTAAGTTCGAATCTTCTATATCATTTGCATCCTCAGTCAAACTAATAATCTGTTTTTCCTGTGAATAAAGAGAGAAATCATTAGTATCATAAAAAACCACATTGGTTGATTCTATAATGGTTTCGGTCCTCAAGTTATAAACACGATAATCCTTACTATTGGTTGAGTATCTAACAAAAACTCCTTCATCGCTTTTGGCATCAAACCTGCCCAATTGCTCCCTATCATTCAGGATAAAGCACCTGCAACCAAAAACATAAAAATATTTGAGTTTAGGTTTTCTTCCTTTCAGAATTTCATAGGTGGTTTGTAATGTTCCAGGTCGCAAGAACACTCTATTAGAGATATAGCATGTTGTGCTAATAGCTTCTACCCATAGCCTTTCCGTTAGCTTTTTGCTATTCAACATAACCCTTGCCATTTCTTTTAAAGTCTTGTTCTTCTACTCTACCACTCCATTTTGTTCAGGTGTCTATGGAGCTGAAAATTCATGAGATATACCATGAAATTTACAAAAATCTGTATAGAAAACATTTTCGAATTCTGTCCTATGATCATTTTGAATTTTTATAATGCTACCAATGTTTCTATTTTGTTCACGAATGAAATCAACCGTAGCAAACCTTGAAAAGTCATCAACAACAACAAAAACATACCTCTTTCCTGCAATGCTTTCAATTTGCATGGGTCCTATTAGATCCATATGCAACAAATCTAGAATCTTAGAGGTGCTGAGGTGCGTGTTAGAGCTATGTGATCCTTTTATTTATCTGCCTAACTGACATGGTCCACAAATACCATTCAGTTTATCATCAAGAGTAGGAACACCCTTAACTGCTCTAGTCTTAGTTAACTTAACTAAGTCTCTATAGTTTATGTGTCCTAGCTTTTGGTGCCATAACTCTATATCTGATATTTTGACAAAAAATGCATTGATATTTGTCAACAAATAGCAATTATCATTTGATCGTGTGCCTTCAAGAATGCAATTTTCATGTTTGTCTAAAACCATGCATCTAGTTTTAGTAAATTTTACCTCAAATTGGTCATCACAAATTTGGCTAATGCTAATTAAATTAGCATTCAGCCCTTCGACAAACAAAACATTTTTCAACTTAGGCAAACCTTCAACACTCAAAGTACCTTTACCTAGCACTTTGCTTTTAGCTCCATCACCAAATGTGATTGTCCCTTCCTCATAAGATCTGATATCGTTCAAGAAGTTCTTGTTCCCTGTCATGTGTCTTGAGCATCCACTGTAAAAATACTAAAAATCATTAGCTGCAGATTTTAAAGCAATAAATGCAACATTGCATACAGTTACCTGTTTCTTAACCCAAACTGGTCGAGTCTTAGATAACTGTCTAAACTGTTTAGATCTTTTATGCAATAAATTTAACAACTTGTAACATCCAGATCTAATGTAACCTTTTACTCCACAAAAATAACAAGTAGAAATAAATTTGATTACCTTTTCTGGGCTTGACTTAAAGGAACTCATGGGTGAGACAAAGATATCTTTACCTTTTGACTTCTGAGAGCTAGCACTTGAACTTGAACCCGAAATGTTAGTTGAAGCTTTAACAAAAACTGTTTTGGAGGTTGAAGCAATATTACCTTCACCTAAACCCTAAACCCTAAACCCTAAACCCTAAACCCTAAACCTAAACCCTAAACCCTAAACCCTAAACCCTAAACCTAAACCCTAAACCCTAAACCCTAAACCCTAAACTTTTTTTTTTGAAAAAATTAATAATTACATTAAAGAAAACCAATTTACATGATACGAGGGGTATACCCCAAGGATGTCACAATGGACACAAAATATAAAAAGGGCAGGAAAACCCGATCGAAGCAACAACAAAGGACCAAAATAGCCCAAAAAAAACAAGAACAAAACTAAGGTAGGCACGCAGGCCTTAGGCAAAAATTGCCAAAACAAACTAGTCAGCTATGCCCCAAATGGCCCGAAACTGTGCAGAAATCACAAATTTATCCTTCAAGTCAAGAACCCGAGTCCGAATCAAATCATAAATATCCCCTGTGATTTCCGGACGAGTACGACGTCGCTGCTGAAAAATACGATTGTTCCTCTCATACCAGATAAAATAAACCGTGGCAGAAAGAACCAACCGTGCAAGCACATGTCGAAAATCCTTTCGACTTTGTAGATGAAGGGAGGACCACTGAAGAAGCGAACCCCAACAAAAGGATGGCCATGTCATGAGAGTCTTCGCTGTCATCTCTCGCCAGATGGAAGAGGAAAATGGACAACGAAAGAATAGATGTCCATGTGTCTCCGTGTCTGATCCACACAAAACACATGTTGCGGAGGATATTGTGCCATGACGCCGAAGACGATCCATAGTATGCAACCTCTCTAAAGAGGCGAGCCAAAGGATAAAAGAGTGTCTAGGGACATGACCCGGGAACCAGAGCAAGTGATGAAAAGAGTTCACCGATCGTCTAGCCCGCAGAATATCCCAAGCTGAGTGAATGGAAAAGATACCCGAAGGGTGTCCCTTCCAAACCTGGTGATCAGAAGCCCCAATAGTCGGATGAAACGTGATTGAGTCCCAAATCAACTGAAGATCCGACCCTCCAATTGGAAAATTCCAATCCCCATCCTGAATAATATCCGACACCCTAGCATTCGATGGTAGGCCCGTGGATGATAGAGTTCGAAAAGAAAACAAATCACATAGGGGTCCCTGCGGAAGCCAATAATCCTGCCACAGAGAGGTGTCCCTGCCATCTCCAATACAAGTGGTAAATTTACCTCTGCACCAATCCCTGCTCAGAAGAATCTTCCGCCAGGACCAGGATGCCCCAGAAGTAACCCGAACCTGCCAAAAGGACCGACCTCGAACAAGCACATGGTGAACCCACGAAGACCAAGTGGACGACTTGTCCGAGAGCAATCTCCAAATGTGTTTTAAAATAGCCGCCCGGTTCCAATCCTTAACCCGTTTTATCCCCAGACCTCCCTCCTTTAAAGGGTGACAAACCGAGCTCCATGCTATCTTTGCCCCAAGTCTTCTACATATTCCTTCTCAAATCTGAGAATTTCGCTTTCTTTCTGCAAATTATTGATTTGAGCTTTATGTTTTTCCCATGTTTCATAAAGTGCATTATAAGCAAGTTGAAGTTCCTCTTGATAATCGGCCTTCTCCTCTGCATCTGTTTCATCATTGTCTGAACTGTCCTGCTCAGTTATTTTAGACATGACTGTTTTGCCTTTATCAGACACGTTTCCAGCAAATGCAACAAAGTTATTGGAATGTTCTTCTTTATCATATTCAGTTTCTGTGTCATCACTCCAGGTTGCACATAAGACTTTATCAATTCTTCTCTTGTATATGCCCAAATCCTTTACATTCGAAGCATTGCACTTGGCCTTTCTTATCAGATTTTTCTTGAATCTTCCTGGCTGGTTCTTTGAGAAACTTCTTTGCATCAAAGTTCTTTACTTTCAGCACTTTTTTCAGGATTTTTCTTCTTGAGATTCTTTTTCATATATTTGACAAAGCTCTTTGTCAAATATGCAATATGCTCATCATCAGAATCATCACATTCTTTCTTTTCTGAAGCTACAGAAAACGCAATGCTCTTGTCTTTCTTCCTTGATCTCAGTCCCATCTCATATGCTTGAAAAGAACCAAGTAGTTCATCAACCCTCATGGTCTTCATGTTATTGCTTTCTTCAATGGTTGTAACCTTAGGCTGAAATTTATCTGGTAAAGATCTAAGGATCTTTCCTACAATTTTAGCCTTAGAATATTCATCACTAAGCATGTAAGCAGCATTAGTTATTTCACAAAGTCTAGTATGAAAATCACTTATAGTTTCATCTTCATACATAGTGAGATTTTCAAACTTCGAAGTCAAGAGAAGTAACTTAGAATCCTTTACCTTTTTTATACCTTCATGCTTTACCTCAAGAATATCCCATGCTTGCTTAGTGGTTGTGCACTTTGAGATCAATCCAAATCGTTGAATGTTGAGAGCACTAAAGATGGCATTGATTCCCTTTGAATTCCAGCTTCACAGTCTATATTCAGCTTTAGTCCATTCATTTTTACGTTTCTCAACTTGTTGTCCAGCTTCATTCATCTTCTTTGGTGGTGTCCATCCAAGAACAACGCGGGTCCAAACTCTATCATCAAGGGATTTCAAAAAAATCTTTAACTTCACCTTCCAATAAGCATAATTTCCAGCCTCGAGCAACGGTGGTTGAGTGACCGAACTTCCATTCTGTAGTCCTTCCATACCTATAAAAGAAAAACTTGATCTACACCAGTATGTCAATGAACCTACTCTAATACCAATTGATATTTTTTGTAGTGTATGATTAGCTATAACTGATATAACTAAAACAGTTAAGAATAACGAAACAGAGAATTTTACGTGGTTTGACTATCAACCAACCTCTATCCACATTCAATAAGAGTTGCAATCCACTATGTTGTATGTGTTTACACTCGACTTAGGACTCTTTACAGTAGTAGCAACCCGCTCACTCATTACCCTAATCTATGTTAACTTGATCACCCTTGATAATAGCCAAAGTCCTTCGCACACTCTTCTAATGTTGCTCTTCACAGACTCGTCGGACTTAACTACAACAGTTTAGTCAGACATAACCACAACAACTATTATAGAATCATGTAATCACCCAACTCTCTTAAGCTTACACGACTCAATAACCCTCGCAAATAAGATCTATGCACATACCAACGCACATGAGTCATGCACAATCTAAACAAACACAATCATAAAGATTTTATAATAAAGATCATAATAATCAAAGAAACTCACGTGCTCTCAATGTTTTTTGCACAAAACACTACTCTCTTGCCTTCCTTTTGAGCCTTGAGTGCTTTCCTTTTACATAGGCTACGTGAACAGCTATATTATTCGCATAATCAATAATCCTAATTATCATCAAAGTCCTGCAAAACTTAAATAGGATTATTAAATAAATATCAAGCAATATAGGAAGTAAAAAGACATAATCTAATTAAACTAGAACACTAGAAAGAATATCCTAATCTAATAAGATATGGTCAATAAAAAACTTCCTATTCAACTAGAATACCAAATCAAGTTATCCTATTCTAGTTAAAAAAAAATTATGCTAATAAAAAAATATCCAAATTAATGTTTAATCACAAGATGACACAAAATAAATTATTCATTACACATGCATGCCACGTGTCACATTGACATTAAAAACCTTCAAGCCAAATATGCATCCCTAGCTAGAAAAGTCGATGCTTTAGAAATGAAAAATAGTGGTCAATTGAATTATGTTCAAGAAATTGTCTGTCACATTTGTAATGCTAATGACTATCATACTAATGATTGCCCAACTTTGCCTGCTTTTAGAGAATGTCTCAATGAACAAGCCAATGCCTTAAACACTTTCAAAAGACCAATTCATAATCCATACTCATAAACCTATAATCCCGATGGGAGAAATCATCCAACTTTTAGTTGGAAAAATAACAATCATGCACAACCTTCATAAGTCCCTTTTAAAACACATCAAAATTTTTAAAATTCTCATGATCATGCATATGTTCCTCCTCCTAGGAAGGATCTGGAGGAAACATTGTATTCATTCATTAGGAAGCAAAAGACCTTCAATAGTCAACCTACTCAAACATTAGCAAATTTGACGAACACTCTTGCAAAATTTGCATCCATATTTAGTATCCATGAAAAAGGGAAATTTCCTTCCCAAACATTGGAAAATCCCAAAGATCAATTTAATTCAGGTGTGAGCAGTTCAAACAATTATTACATGGACCAAGCCAAATCAGTCATGACCTTTCGCAATGAGAAGGTTTTTGAAAAACACATTCTTAAACCTTATGAGAAAGAAGATGAATCGACCTCTAAAGGTCAGGAAAAGGTTACCAAACCAACACTTAGCAAGAAAGAAATCAAATCCCCATCTGTTCCTCCATTTTCTCAAGTATTAATCACACAAAAGAAGCCAACTCACAATTCTGAAATCTTTGAAATTTTCAATAGGCAAAGGTCAACATTCCCTTGCTATATGTGATAAAACAAGTACCAAAGATTTGTGCACTGTAAAAAGAAAATTGAAAGTGAAAAAGAAGGCCTTTTTTAGCTAGCTATTCTTCAAAACAATAATATAATGAAATATAAGAATCCAGGTTGTCTTATAATTTCATGTATTATTGGAGATCATAAAATTGAACAAGCTTTACTTGATCTTGGTGCTAGTGTAAATTTGCTTCCATACTCGATTTTTCATAAACTCAATCTATATGAGTTAAAACCAATTTCTATGACTCTTTTGCTTACTAATAGCTTAAGTAAAGTGCCAAGAGGAGTAGTAGAAGATGTGTTAGTTCAAGTCGATAAATTAATTTACCTAGTGGATTTTATTATCTTGGATACAAAACCGGTGGAAGCATGAAATTCAATTCCTGTCATTTTAGGGCGTCCATTTTTAGCTACCTCTAATGCTTTGATTAACTGTAGGAATGGAGTCATGACGCTATCATTTGGGAACATGACATTGGACTTAATGTTTTTAATATGTGCAAACAACCACATGAAGAAGATGATAAAATTGAGGAGACTAATATGATTAAAACTATTGTGGAAGACCACATCTGAAAAGGGAGTTTTTCTGACCCTTTGAAAATGTGTTTAGTCAATTCATTAGAATCGAATATGCTACTAGAGCCCGATCTTTCTAATATATGTTCTTTACTGATTGTGCACAGGTGATGGAAAAAGAATCAAAATTATGATTCGAATAATTGGAAAAATATAATGAAAGCAAGGAAAAGGAAGCTCCCAAGTTAAGATTGAAGCCTTTACCTAAAGGACTAAAATACGTATATCTTGGGAAAAATCAGATGTATCCAATGGTAATTTGCTTCATTCCTCGCAAGCGAGCAACAAGGTAAGTTAATAGAAGTGCTTAAAAAGCATAAAAATGCAATTTGGTGGACCTTAAAAGACATAAAAGGCATTAACCCTTTGATTTGTGCACATAGAATACATTTAGAAGAAAATGCCAAAACATCCCAAAAACCTCAAAGAAGACTAAATCCACATATGAAAGAGGTCATTAGGGTTGAAGTTCTTAAACTACGTGACGTAGGGATTATCTACCCTATCTTGAATAGTAAGTGGGTAAGCCCTACACAAGTAGTACCTAAGAAATCTGGCATTATAGTAGTAAAAAATGAAAAGGGTGAATCATTACCAACTGGAGTCTCATCTATTTGGAGGATGTGCATTGACTATAGAAAATTTAATATGTCGCCAGAAAAGACCATTTCCCTTACCATTCATTGACCAAATTTTATAAAGAGTAGCAGGACACTCCTACTACTGCTTTCTCAATGGATATTTAGGCTATTATCAAATTCTCATTGCACTTGAAGATCATGAAAAGGCCACATTCACATGCCTCTTTAGAAGGAAGCCTTTTGGACTTTGTAATGCTCCAGCTACATTTCAAAGATGCATGTTAAGCATTTTTAGTGATATGGTTGAGCATTGTTTAGAAGTTTTCATGGATGATTTAACTGTCTTTGAAAACTCTTTTGATAATTGTCTTGAAAACTTAGAAAAAGTCCTAAAAAGTGTGAAGAAAAATGTCTTATTTTGAATTGAAAAAAATGTCATTATATGGTTACCTTAGGGATTGTCTTAGGTAATGTGATGTCTTTTAAGGGAATTGAAGTGGATAAAGCAAAAGTGAAATTGATTTCCCATTTGCCTCCACCCAAAACAGTCAAGGAGGTCCGTTCATTCTTAGGGCATGCTAGATTTTATAGGAGATTCATAAGAAATTTTAGTGCTATATCTAAACCTCTTTGTAACCTCTTAATAAAAGACACTTCTTTTGAATGAAGTCAAGAATGTCAAAATGCCTTTGATAAGTTAATTGGTCTTTTAACAACTGCTCCAATTATGCAATCTCCTAATTGGTCCTTATCTTTTGAATTAATGTATGATGCGAGCGAATATGCTGCTGGTGCTGTCTTAGGACAAAGAAGAGAAGGGAAGCCTCAAGTAATATATTATGCAAGTAGAACTTTAAATGATGCATAAATGAATTACAATACAACTGAAAAAGATCTACTTGCAATAGTATTTGCATTGGACAAATTTCGATCTTATTTAATTGGCTCTCCAACTATTGTTTACACTGATTATGCAGCTGTGAGATATTTAATATCTAAACAGGATACAAAACCTAGATTGATACTTTGGATCTTATTGCTATAAGAATTCAACATCACAATAAAGGATAAGAAATGAGCCAAAAATGTTATTGCAGATCATCTATCAAGATTAATAACAGAAACATCAATTGAAACTTTACCTATCAATGACTCTTTTTCTGATGAATTTTTATTCTCCGTTGCTACAGTACCTTGGTTTACTAACATTGTAAATTTTCTTGCAATCGGAGAAATGCTACCTCATTGGAGTGCTCAAGACAAAAGGAAGTTTTTTATCATGGTGAAAAATTTTTATTGGGATGATCCATATCTATTCAAATATTATCCCAACCAAATAATTAAAAGATGCATACTCGACAATGAGGTAAACGTGTCATTAATTTTTATCATTCTGAAGCATGTGGAGGACACTTTTCATCTAAAAAAAACTGCTGTTAAAATCTTACAATATGGATTTTATTGACCCATCTTATTTAAACATGCATATGCATTTTGCAAAACTTGTGAAAATTGTCAAAATTGGGATCCATTTCAAAATGAAACACGATGCCTTTGAATCCCATTCTTGTTGTTGAAATTTTTGATTGTTTGGGTATTGATTTTATGGGACCTTTCCCACTATCATTTAGTTTTGTGTACATTTTTATTGCAGTAGACTATATTTCAAAATGGGTTAAGGCAATTCCATGTCGAAATAATAATCACAAAACAGTTATCAAATTCTTGAAAGAGTATATCTTGTATAGATTTGGAATTCCTCGAGTCATTATTAGTTATGGGGGCACACATTTTTATAACAAACCATTTGAAACTCTAATGAAGAAATATGGAATAACTCATAAAGTTTCTACACCTTATCACCTACAAACAAGTGGACAAGTTGAATTAGCTAACAGGGAGATATAACATATCTTAGAAAAAACGGTTGACCCAAACCATAAAAATTGGTCTCTAAGACTTAATGATGCACTTTGGGCCTACCGAACTGCTTTCAAAACATCATTGGGTATGTCTCCTTAAAAATTAGTTTTTGGAAAACCTTATCACTTGCCTGTAAAAATTGAGCATAAAGCTTATTAGGCCATTAAAACATTTAACACAAATTTAAACGATGCTTGCAAGTTACATAAACTCCAATCGAGTGAACTTGAAGAAATCAGGAATAAGGCTTATGAAAATTCTAAAATCTACAAAGAAAAAATGAAGGTTTTTTAGGACAAATTCGTTGTTGGAAAATCTTTTGAACCTTCACAAGAAGTTCTTTTGTATGATTCAAGATTGCATTTGTTCCCTGGTAAACTTCGATCTCGTTAGACTGGACCTTTAATTGTTAAAAATGTTTTCCCTCATGGAGCAGTTGAAATTGAGAACCCAAGGAATGGTACTGTTTTTAAAGTTAATGGACAATGGTTAAAACCATTCTTTGAAAATTTTGATTGAAATGAAGAATCAATTGCTTTAATCGATCCTTTTTAAAGATTGATTTTTTCTGGTCAAGTGGCGGATATGGTACTCCGTGACTTTTAAAGTCGACTTTCAGTTCCTTAAAAACTGTTGCTCACCTTGCATTCATTTTCTTTTCTTTTCTCTCATTTTCTTCACATGGATACCATTCTCTCAAATCTGCATACACATTTTTACTCTCTTCCTCAAAATAATTTGCTAAAATTTACAAAGCTCGAGCAGAAAAGACTAAGGATGTTGATGCGTAAGGGTCTGCTTGCTGATTTAAGATGGTTAATTGAAGCAAATGTTTAATTTTTTTGCGAATTTCTAGCTGGTTTGTTTTTCACATGCCAGGTTTAGGAAAAAGCTCTTATTTCAAAAAGCGAAGAGCGAAAAGGTTACAAGTTTGTCATAAATGTGCAAGATGGACTTGTAACCAATGTTTAAGCTCCTTGGGATTTTTGTTAACAATTGAGAGATAAGCTACAATTAATCAATAATGGATTGAGTAGAGAGTCTTTGGATAATATCCAATTGACTCTTGAGACACATTCTTGTGGAATTATGCAGCAAGAAATTTTGAAATTATGGAACAATTTCGAGAAGAGCATGCACATTACAGTCTCGGGAATCTGACTTAAAACGATCATGTTTGCCAGTTTATAAGAAAACTAGATGGGAAGCATATCCCCAACTCATAGAAGGTGTGTAAGCCGTTTCTGGACATAAAACCATAGGAAGATGTGAGCCACAGTCATAACTACCTGTATATGTGCATGTGTGCTATCATTTTTTAATTTTTATATTATAATTGTCATTTTTGAATTTATATCTCTATCTTTCGGTTGACTTATGCATTTATGTTGTCTTATTTCTGTCATTTTTTTTGAATTTCTATGCTTTATTGTCAAACTTTTTCTACAAACAGCTGCGCTACCTATATAAATGTCATCATTAGAATACCTTTTTGCACTTCATAAATATGACATCTCTTGTTCTTCACTTCACACATATAATTAGAGATTTGCATAGACATGGAGGAACCTCAAAACATTAAATCCAAAAGATATTTGTATTCTATGGATCTCGACCTGGAAAAAGTGAAGAGTTTGTGGAAGTAACAAATTATCTTGGTAGACTATTAGCTGAAAGAAAGATTCTGTGATTTATGGGGGAGGTAGCCTTGGGTTAATGGGTTGTGTGTCAACAGCTGCACTCTTAGGAGGCAATCAAGTTTTAGGTGTTATTCCTAGAGCTTTAGCTGTAGAAAGCATGATTGAAAAAATAGTTGGCCAGGAGTTATAGGTCTCATCTATACATGAACGCATGACATATATGCTTATCATTTCAGATGCCTTTATTGCTTTACCAGGTGGCTTTGGTACTTTCGAAGAAATTTTTCAAATTGCCTCTTGGCCCCAACTGAATCTTCATCAAAAACCCATAAGTTTGTTGAATGTTAGAAATTTCTTTTATCATTTACTATATTTTGTTGATGAAGCTATAGAACATAATGTTATCCCACATGTGGGGCGATAAATCCTTGTTTCTGCTACTACTACTAATGAATTACTTGACAAATTACAAGCAGTCGAGTATGAATCTGACCCAGCAATAACTCAAATTAATTGGTCAGGAGGACACAACAAAAAGTGCAAATTGGATCGACGCTCCGTTCACAATTTTTCTTGTCCTTTATTTTATTTATAGTAGTTTATTTTACGTGTCTTTTAGGTAATCTCTTTTGAATAATTGAAGCTTCAGGTAACGTCCCCTACACCTTATCTCTTTGCATTTAAATATTGAGGACAATGTTCAATTTGGTTGGGGGGGGAAGCATAGTAGACATAAGTGTGTCTCATATTTTCTTCTTGCAAAAAAAAAAAAGAGTAACTAATTAGATTCAAAGTGGCGGTGTAAGGAATTCAATTCCTTTTAAGATGCATTTTGGGTCAAGAATGGCAGAGTAAAGAGGGCCAGTTTACATTATTGAAACCCATTATATCTAATTTGTCATTTTGTTTTGATTTTGCACTTTTGAAGACTTATTTTAGCTAACTTGATATTATTTAGTTTTGATTTTTGAATTTTATAACGAGATTGTCTTATTCACTTCACTTTGAATTATTCAAATCTATGAACTCTCACAACTTTATCATTTAATAAACTGTTTGCTCATGTACTCATTAAGTAAGTTTTCATGAATCTTTCTTCACACACACACATACCGTGAGGCATGATTATGGGTTACAAAATGAAATGTTGTAATATTTGAGTTATTTTGTTTTGTTTAGGATAACAACAAAAGGAATGAGAAAGTTTAAAAAAAAAAGCAAGCAAAAAAAAAAAAGAAATACACAAATAAGTAATTGTGGATAAATTTGGTCTCGTAGCCTCTTTAATTCGGGCAATTAAGCCCGAGGGGTGCCTCAACACCTAATGCCCTAAGACCAACTGGTTTGGGAGTTATTAGCCCAAAGCTCGTTATATGGATTAAGGAGAAAGCTTAAAGGGATTGAACATTGCACTATCCATAATTTTCTAAGCAAAAATAAAGCATAGGTAACTCGAGTCGTTAAGCTCGTAGGGGTGTCTTAACACCTAATGCTCTAAGGGCAATTGGTCTAGAAGTCATTAGCCTAAGGCTCGCTTCATGGGTTAAAGATGCATTGTTTCAAAAAATAAAAATAATAAAAATAATGATGAATGAATATCCCCTAACTAAGGATGTTTGCCTTGACAAGTTTGCCCCTCCCAATTGTCTATTCCTACTCTTGGATCATTGCCGGGCGCCGGACTGCCGAGGAATAATAGGTACCCCCAGATGGAGATAAATGGGAATAACCGAACCATGTCTACAAAATGCCAATACCATGCAGCTGCTTCAAAGCCAACGTGATGCTCCTTGGTCAAATGACCAAGATATTTATTAGAACCCATATGGCTTTTTTCTAAAAAGCCCTATAATCATGTGTTGACCGAGCACAAAAAGAAGATTTATTAATATCTTGACTGAAGGGTACATGAGCCTCTTTTAAAAAATCAGTTGAGAGTTTGTTTATTTGGATAGAATTAAGGAGAGTGCAATAATGATCACCTTGGATGTAAAATTCTATAAATCACTACTAAATAATAACGCTTAAATTGCTAGAGACTAGCAATAAGCTGGTTGGGAGGTGTGATGAACACTTAAATATGTATGTTTAATAAGAGCTTAATTAATCATATTGCACTAGTAGTGTCATTAAATTTCTTAACTTAAGCATATTTGTAGTCTTTGCATATTTTGAATTAGCTTCATCTTAATTTTAGTTTTTGTTACAGGTTCGGTAAAATAGGCATAGCCTTTTTTTTTTGGAAAAGTTACTTAGTAATATTAATCCAAAAAATTATAATGTACAAAAATCCGAGGGGCATACCCCAAGAATTACAAATAGGACATAAAGTCCAACAAAGAAAAATCCAAAGTGCCACGAAGAGTCTTAGCAACATAAAATAAAGGCCACAGGCGGCCTGAACAAAGAAAAATGCCACAAAAGGCCTTAACAACATGAAATAAAGGCCACAGGCGGCCTAAAAACATAAGTAAGATTTCCAAAGACCATAAATGGTCTAACAAGAAAATGTAAACAAAAGTGACCAAATGGTACAAACATAAAGGAAAGAAAAAAGAACAAGTCCGATAAAGTAAAGCATTAACCCTTCTTGTTCTTCTTCTTCTTACCCTTCTTTGCAGGAGTAGACGGGGTGTCCAAATGAGTATGATCAATCCTATCCAATTGATCCTTATCACTAAACCTATTCAAAGGTTCAAAATGAGAGGGGGACAACATAGGAGGTTTTCCTATATTTATCCGCCCTGATGAACTAGAAGCCTCAAGGTTGGTAGAACATTTGGTGGAACCCAAAAGTCTACCCTGATCTGTCGCATATGGAGATAAAGAGTCAGAGTCTGAGACTGACTCTTTACTCAAATCTGAAGGAGCCTTAACAAGCACATCTTGCACTACAGAATCTGTTGGAGTAGTTGTAATTTGCAAATTCTCAGCGACCTTGGTCACTTCCTTGCCCTTATTCAAAAGGGTAGTATCGGTGGGGTCTACCTCTTTCTCATCCTCATCTGAGGACACTTCTGGTTCACAACGGTGACCAAACATACAGCATCTGGGGCAACGTTTTAGAATATATTCATATTCGACTCTAATTTGGATGGGTTTGGGAGAGAGTTTACATCTGAACTCGAAGTTCTTAACTGGAGGGTTATTTGCATCAATAGTAACACATACCCTCGCATACTCCAATTTGGAGAGATCAGAGGTCATTCTGTCACAAGAGACAGGCACCCCAACCATGCTGGAAATAATACTGAGGCCGTTGGTTGTCCATAAAGGAAACGGCAGGCCATATAAATGTATCCAGACTGGGACTCTCGCCATTTGAGTTGCCTCAAAATTAATATGCGAATGCCATGGCTATAAGTGAATATATTTACCTCCAAACATCCAAGGGCCGCGAGCAAAGATTTTATGAGCTTCATCCTCAGTTCGAAAATGAAAAATGAGATTCCCCTCCCCGGCGGATCGAAGGTCCTCAAGACCACATGATTTCCATGCACGCATGGCCATCGAAAGTGCAGCACGAAAAGGCATCACATATCCTGGGAAGAAACCAACAAGACAACTATGCCATTCAGTCAAATTTCATCGACGACTCATCTAGGATCTCAAGGATTGTACCCGGTTTCTTGGGAGAAACCAGATTCAATTTACAGCGGGTGTTCGATTCAGTGATCTTGATTTTGTCAGCCCAAGAGCCAGCAGTTGACTTAGCAGGATCCATTAATCACAAATCAAATACAATGTAAACTCAGAAAAAGAGATGGAAAACGAAAGCAAACTGGGCACCGAAGCGGCGCGGCTTCCGAAGTCGTCGTCACCTCTTTATGAATGGCAATCCGCAAAGAATCAGAGGGGAGCCCAAGAAGCAAACTTGCGTGAAATAACCCGAAGAGCAATCTGAAAAGCTTTATAAACAGTAACCGCCGGATGAACAGTACCACCGCCTATGTGAATAGTACCCTCCGAAAAAAGAATCGCAATTTCAGGCAACTTTGCTAGGAATCTGATGATGCTATAAAAGGGAAAGTTGACCAGCGTCCCTTGATCTACAACTTAGTGGCGGAGGTGACAGCCCACTCTCCCTTTGACGGAAAAGCGATCGTGAATAGTAAAATGAAACGCCGTGGATGGAGGGGATGACAGTCGAATCTGGTGATGGTGTTGAAGGAAAAATTGTAGATCGGGCTGACACAAAGCGGACAGTAGTGGCTGTGAATATTCACTCGCCCCTCCGCGGTGGTGAATAGTGAAATGCTGCAACTTTGACGCTGCGAACGGAGGGGTTATGGGCCGAATCAGGTGATACTGCTGAAGGTAAAAATCAAACTCGAGACAAAGTCAATTCGACGGTGGCAGCTGTGACTATTCACGTGCTCATCGGCGTAGATAAACAGTAAATCCGAACACTGTCTTCCACGTTTTTGAGCCCTTTCCGGTTGGAAATCGAGGAGGGTTAAGAAGAAAAAATTATTCAGGGTATCTCGATCTACCACATACGTAAAACTCAAAGGCTAACTCGCCAAACGGCCGGAGTGAACAATAACTTCGGTGACATATTGAGAGAAAAATAATTAATTGGTACAAATCTTGATTTATTGGAAAGATGATTAAATTATCTACGAGATTATATTTCACAAGAATCATGAAATTCGAGCTTTTAATGGACTAGAAAGGGGCTTGAAGTGAACCCATCTGCAGTTTCGGCCTAGCTTGACCATGCCTCCGTATTTTGACCATATCTCTTCATATACATATCCAAATCATATGAATCAAGATATTTTATAAAGCTGAGAGAAATATATATAAATTTCGTGAAGACATGTGATCAAAATTCTAAATATTTTGATGTCGAAATTGGTAGTCAAATTTGGTGCACATGATAATCTAAATTGTCAACAAGATATTTTATAATTATCCCTTTGTAATTTAATAAATTTGCCCTCGAATGTATCTATAAATAGGTGTACGTTGTGAACCATTAGAGCATCTTGGCTCTTGGTTAGGATCTCTTAATTTGTGTTTTCTCTCTTGTGTTTTGTTCTCTTAATATTATTAATAAATCATTTTCTTATTGCAATTTATTTCTTTCTTGCATAATGTCTTGCTAAATTCTCTCTTACTAAGGTGAAAGGGTGAAACCCTTGATATCAGAATAAGGATTTTCTAACCTTTTGATATATGCTTAATAATCATAATCTTGTGTTGTTTATTTTATATGTCTTATATTTATTTTCTTAATCCATCTTGACACCACTTGTAAAGTGGAGGTCTTAATCCATTGTAGACAATCTTTGGCATATCAAATACTTGGATCTTTTTTAGACGTCGTATGCTTCTCCCTTACCGACATAAGTCTAGTCAGAAACCTAATTTGTTGTCGACATATGGTGATTGGCACATTGGATGCTTGAACCCATTTACAAGAAGTGGTATAAATATTGGTGAAAAAACAAATATAATTCATATAACTAAAATGGGCCTAAATGACATACCTTATGATTGGAACCTTCTTGATATGTGGATTCCAATTGAGTTATAATTGGATTGTTTATTCTTATTTAATATATCTAGGGCGGATCCCCTAACATTAGCTTTCATTAGTATTGTGTTAATTCCTCCTACTTGTATATTTTAAATATTCTTGTTTATTACTTATGAACTTTTTCTTTCATTTCCTATGGTAGGTTTTACCTCTTATTTCTATGGATGATTTTACCACCTTTTATTTTTGTTTTACATTTGAATGATTGGTTGTACCGCTTACCATTTTTACTTTTATTTGTTACTATCATCTTGTTAATTGTTTGAAGTATTTATATCATATTTCTCATCCTCTAGTTTGTGCCGCTAAATTCCCTTTCTCATGGTTCGACCCCGATCTTGCCGGATTTATTACTTCAACACTCATATACTTGGTTAGACCTAAATTAGGTTTTGTCCTTGGGTTTTTAGAAAAATAGGTTTACCCCTTGAAGTTTCATCTCACAGTTAACTTCAATCACTGTAAAGGCAATTTCATAATCTTATATTGTAGTCAATTTAAATTCCGAAAGAAATTAGTTTCTGAAATTTCTAAAATTTTGGTTTAAATCTAAATTAAATATTAATAGTAATTAAATTAACTAAAATAATTAAAATTTATCACAACTCCAATCTAATCACCAGACACTCACCCAAAATCAAATCTAAATCCCAGAATTCTTCTCTTTCTTTTCATCGCAACTCCATTGCCAGAATTCTTCTTTCCAAAGTCAAGTTAAACTAATGAATTAAACCATTCATTTTTGGGTCAAATTCTTCTCTTCAAAATCAAATCAATTCATTTTTGGGTCAAATTAAATAATAATTATAATTTCAATAGAAAAACCCAAATTTCCTTACCACTCCGTCTCTTTCCCAACCGTTGCCACCTGCATCAACGTCTCACACCAAACCAGATTCGTTATCACAACCATTTTCAGCAAACATAAACCACAATCCCAAAATTGGAGTTTTTTTCTCTATTTTTCTTAACACAATTCTTCTCACATAACAAAGAAACACAATGCTTTATAAATCGATAAATTAATGAATTCATACTACAAAAATTTCATATTTTGTTCATCAACAAAATCAGTCAACTTTCCTATAAGCTTCCAATACTGTGACTTAACATTGAAGTCCACAAGAAAAAAAATAAATATCAAAAAATAAAAAATTCCCAAACCAGATGTATCTTTAACTACTGCAGGTGGAGGTGGTGCCATGGTGTCCTATGGATCCTAAGCAATAGGCAGAGACAATGTAATGACACGAAGGATTCTGGATGAGAAGGTGATAGCTTCTAATCTGGAGATTTGCTATTGTCACATATTGTACTAAAATTTGAGGGGGTGAAGGTGACTGTTATAGAGGCAGTGAAGGCAGATAATAAGACCCAACAAAGTAGAGAAGAAGGAGGCAGGAGTGATGCAGCAGACAAGAAAGCAGAGAAGAGAAACAGAGTAAGCGACAGACACAGTGGTGTCGACGCTGGAGTATGAGAGGAGGGAGAGGATGAGGCGAAAGAAGGATGAGGGTAAGGGTGAGCATGAGGAGGAAGAGAGGCAGAGGAGAGAGGAACGTTCTAGTTCCTTTTTTTTCTATTATAATTTTAAGTATAAAAATTGATGGCTATTAGCTTACAGTTTGAGATAATAATTTGGTTTGTATTAGGCTTGTGTAATGATGTATTAGCATAACATATGAAGTGAAGGGTAGTAGAGATAAGGGTGGTGGTAGAACCTTGTGAGAGAGAAAAGCAAGTAAATAAGGAATAAGGAAAGGGGAGAGAGAAGAAGGGAGTGAGAACAAATGAAACTAAATAAAATAAGAGACAAAAGAAAGAAGCTGTGTATTATAGTGTTATAAGATATATTAATATTTAATTAATTAAATGTTTATCTTGTAGAAGAAAAAATCTACTTTTACATTCTCTCTCTCTCTCTCGCGTCCTATCTTGTCTCCCACCTAAAATGACCGCCTTATATAAGATAAACATTTATCTTCGACCACAAACAGTAAAACATTTAATGCTTAAAGAGATCCCTATTGAACAAACTCCCCAAGCAACAATGAAAAATCAATCTGTTTACAAGCCTGAAGTGTGGCACATTGCTTGGATCAAAGGATGTTGTCCCTCGAAAAAGAAAAGTGGTAAATATCAATCCCACTGAAAATAATAATCGAGCTAAAGATTCTATATTTTCTAATTTATCTCTTGAAAAGATAAATGTTTCTATTGAAACACGTGCCCTTGAAAAGATACAAGTTATTAATGACGAATGTGCCCATGAAGTGACACATAAAAATGAGGAAATTTCTATTAAATATACCAGAGAAATGTGGGATTGTGATGAAATTGTCATCAACGACATATTTTCATTTGCAGTGGCCACTAATATGATGAATGATGATTTTGAACCACATTTAGTGGATGAATGTAAGCAAAGGCATGATTGGCCTAAATGGAAAGAAGCAATTCAATCAAAACTAGCTTCCTTGGCCAAATGTGACATTTTTGGACCTGTAGTCTAGACGCCAACTGATGTAAAACCTGTTGGATATAAATAGGTGTTTACTATAAAACGAAATGAGAAAAATGAGATTGTTAGATACAAAGCCCATTTAGTGGCTCAAGGTTTTTCTCAAAAACTCGATATTGATTTTGATGAAACTTGTGGCCTTATAATGGATACAATCATTTTCAGATATTTGATTAGTTTGGCACGCTCACAAAAACTTCACATGCGCCTTATGGATGTGGTCACTGCTTACCTGTATGTAAATTAGATTTTGACATATCTAAGAAACTTCCTGAAGGATTTCAATTGCCTGAAGCAATTAAAACACAACCAAGAAGCATATATTCACTCAAATTGCAAATATTTCTATGCAGACTGAAACAATCAGGGTAAATGTGGTACAATCGCCTTAGTGAATGCATAATTAAATAGGGATACATTAATGATCCCATATGTCTTTTTGTGTTTATGAAGAAGTCAGAATCTGGTTTTGCTATTATAGTAGTATATGTTGATGACATGAATTTAATTGAGACTCTTGAAGATATCCAGAATGCTACTGAATATTTGGAAAGAGAATTTGAAATGAAAGACTTGAAAAAAACAAAATACTATCTCGGCTTGCAGATCAAGCATAGTTCAACCGATATACTTGTTCATCAGTCAGCGTATACAGAAAAGATTTTGAAATAGTTCAATATGGATAAAGGTCATCCATTGAGTACCCCAATGGTGATTTGACCCCTTGATCCCAAAAAGGATCTATTCCATCCTAAAGAGAATGATGAACAGATACTTGTCTAGAAGTATCGTATCTGAATTCTATACATGCAATAATGTATCTAGCACAGTGTACAAGGCTAGATATTACATTTGTAGTAAATTTATCGACAAAATTTAGTTTTGCATCTACTAGACGACATTGGAATGGGATTAAACAAATTTTTCATTATCTTCAGGGAACCACTGTTTTGGGGTTATTCTTTTCATATGAGTTTTCTCAAAATCATGGTTTAGTTGTATATGCTAATGCCAGTTATTTATCTGATCCCCATAAAGCTCGATCTCAAACTGGATATATTTTTACCTATAACGGGACCGCAATTTCATGATGTTCTACAAAGCAAACTTTGGTTGCTACTTCTTCTAATCATTTTGAAATCCTTGCATTACATGAACCAAGCTGAGAATATGTACGGTTATGGTCTATTATTCAACACATCCAAAATTCGTGTGGATTATCTCCTATAATAGATCCTCTAACAATTATATATGAAGATAATGCAACTCGTATAGCACAAATTAAAGGAGGATATATCAAAGGAGATCGAACCAAACATATTTCTCCAAAGTTCTTCTACACGCATGAACTTCAAAAAAGCAAAAAAATTAATGTGAAACAGATCTGTTCCAACAATAATCTTGCAAATTTGCTTACAAAAGACATTGCTGACATCAACATTTGAAAAATTAGTATACGACATTGGCATGCGACGGCTCAACAAGCAACCTAGTTTATAAAGAATAATATTTTGTTGCAATAATCAAGAGGAGTTGTCATCAGGGTAGTATTCTAGACATTTATATACACTGTACTCTTTTTTTCTTAGCCAGCTTTTTTCCACTGGGTTTTACTAGCAAGGTTTTTAATGAGGCAGTAAAGCACGTCCATGTCTCTTAGGATATAATTATATTTCCTTGCTAAGGTTTTTATCCCATTAGGTTTTTTCTTAGAAAAGTTAGATGTAATTGTAATTATCCTAAGGTAGTAAAATATCTAAAAGGGAAGTGTTGTAAAGTATTAGATATTTTACAAAGCATTAAATGTTATAATATTTGTGGTCAAAGGTAATGTTTATCTCGTATAAAGCGGTGATTTGAAGCGGTGGAGTTTTCTATAAATACCCCACTATTCTTCAGCTTTTGCAATAAGAAAGAAGGAAAAAATCTACTTTTACATTCTCTCTCTCTCTCTCTCTCTCTCTCTCTCCCCCTCGTCCCATCTTGTCCACATCTTTAGATTTCTCTTCTATTAATTTTTCCTCATACTAGACGCCATCTTTTTTCTCACCATCCAAAAACATTTAATTAATTAAATAGTATTTTATCTTATAACACTGTAATACATGGCTTCTTCCTTCTTTCTCTCATTTTATTTAGTTTCATTTGTTCTCACTCCCTCCTTCTCTCTCCTATTTTCTTATTCTTTATTTACTTGCTTTTCTCTCTTACATGATTCCACCACCACCCTTATCTCTACTACCTTTCACTTTATATGTTGTGCTATTACATCATTACATAAGTCCATATAAACCAAATTATTGTCTCAAACCGTGAGTTAATAGCTAACAATTTTTATACTTAAATTATAATATGTGGCACGAAAGTGTTTTGCAGGTATATTCTCTACTTCTATATACAATTGAAATTATTTGATTATTCTTGGAAATATGCTCTGTGGTTGCCATTAATTTGGATCCTCCACATCTGAAAATAACAATACTTTGTAATTTCAATTAGTTTGTGTTTATTGTAAACTTTATTTATTATTATATTACTTTTCTACTTTATGTTTATTTATCTCTTTCCATATTGTTATAAATAGTGATCGTTGCAAACCTAAAGTTTGCAAGTAGAGGCAAATTAAAGAACCTAAAATTATCAAATTATCAAATGAACTAGTAGTTTCACAAAAACGTCCAACTTGTAAACTTGAAGTTTGCTACCTTGACCCTAGAAATAAAAGTGTATCTAATATGGGCCACAAATGTTTAATCAAATTTGTGTGTATAAAATTTAGAACATACTATAATGGAAGACAATCAAGCAACTCCACAAGAAAAGACCAAAGCAATGAATTTCATGTGCCATCATCTGTGTAAGGACCTACAGATCCAATATATTTTTGAAAAAGACCCAGTGATTTTCTGGAAAAGCTTAAAAGAAATATTTGACCACCAAAGGGATGTGTTTCTCTTTATGCCTAAACGTACTTTTGATTAGTTGAAATTTTAGGATTTTAAATCAGTTTCTAAGTACAATTCTGCTCTTTATACTATTGTTTTAGAATTAAAATTATATGGTGAAAATATATCGATTATTCTTTGATAAACAAAACATTGTCTACATTTTATGCCTCGAATGTGCTCATGCAGTATTGAGAGCATCTTTTTAAAAAGTATTCAAAACTGATTATTTGTCTCCTTCTCGTTGAATAACATAATAAGCTATTGATGAAAAATCACCATTCACGTCCTATTGACTCTCTACCATTCCCAGAAGTGAATGCTAGTAATTTTAATAGCAAAAGATAAGGACAAAGAGAAGGACAAGGCCCTAGAAATGGTAATCGAGTGACTATATATCTTGTGGACAAAGGGATGCCAAAAATGCCCATCAAAGGTGGGAAAGTTATAAGGCAAAATGTTTCAAAGGTAAAGGCACACAAAATAAACCTCTTAAGAAACGTGAGAAAACTTGTTACATATGTGGCATGACTGGACATTGGTCACATACTTGTCATATGGCCAAATATTTGGGGGATTTATATCAGGCCTCTATAATGGATAAAGGAAAGAATGTTAAGACCAACTATGTTAATGATCCAGAAGGTCACACTAATCTTGATATCTCAAATTTCCTTGTTGATCCATAGGAGGCTATAGCCAGATGATGTTTGAAGGAAATGCCCCAGCCAATTGAATAGTTGTTGTTTTTACTGCATGTTATAATATGTCTTATTATGATGTATTTTATGTGTATGTGTGTTTATATGTGTGTTTTGTTATGATGTTTTAATGTACTTTTATCTTGTGTAGACTTTTTATAATAAAGAGGAATAGACCTGAAGGCTTCGTGTAAAAATGATGAAGATTTATGTCTAATTGATAGTGCAACAACTCATACTATTCCTAAACATGAGAAATATTTCCTAAAATTAACATTTCTGGAAGCAAAGGTTGACACTATATCAGGGTCCGTTAATTTGATTGAAGGCTCCGAAAGAGCCGCTATAATGTTGACAAGCGGTACAAAATTTTATATCGATAATGCCTTATATTCAAGCAAATCTAGAAGGAATTTGCTTAGTTTTAAAGATATAAGGCATAACGGATATCATATTGAGACATCTTGTGAAAACAATATTGAATTTCTTTATGTCACTTCAGATGTCTTAAGACAGAAAAGAATATTAGAAAAGCTTGAAGCTTCCTCTTTTGAATTATATTATACATATATAAAGTCCATTAAAATCTACATAATAATAAACCAGAATTTCAAAGATCCTAAAACTTTTATGTTGTGACATGACCGTCTTGGTCACCCAGGATCAACAATGATGCGTAGGATTGTTGATAATACAAATGGACATCCCTTAAAGAATTAGAAAATTCTTTTGTCCCACAAAACTATATTTATTGCTTGTTCTCAGGAAAATTGATTACTAGACCATCTCCTTCCAAGATTGGTCATGATTCCTCATCACTCTTACAGAGTATTCAAAAAGATATATGTGGATCCATTCATCCACTGAGGGGACCATTTCGTTACTTCATGGTTTTGATTGATGCTTCTGCATGCTTGTCTCATGTATGTTTATTTTCAACTAGAAATGTTGAATTTGCTAGACTATTGGCTCCAATCATTAAATTACAAACACATTTTCAGACCATTCTATTAAATCAATACGTCTAGATAATGTTGGTGAATTTATCTCAAAAGCATTTGATGACTATTGTATGTCCGTTGGAATTGATGTTGAGCACCATGTTTCACATGTCCATACCCAAAATGGTTTGGCAGAATCACTTATAAAATAACTGCAGATAATTGCACATATTTTATTATTAAGAATGCAGTTGCCAACTTCTACCTGGGGCCAAGGTATTTTGCATGCTACATTATTAATTAGATTGAGGCCCACTTCTTATCATGAGTATTCAACATTACAACTTATACTTGGTCAACAACCCTATATATGTCATTTAAGAATTTTTTGTTGTGCCATACAAGTTCCCATTGCTCTCCACAAGAGGACAAAATGGGGCCTTAACGTCGATTGAGGGTTTATGTGACTTATAATTCTCCTTCTATTATTAGATATTTGGAACCCACAGCAGGTGATCTTTTCACCACACAATTTGAAGATTGTCATTTTGACGAAATAGTTTTCCCACGTTTAAGGGAATAGAAAATGCCTCCTGAGCTTAGGCATATGCCTTCTGAAGTAAGGCAAGAACTTTCTTGGAATGTAGCAACATTGTCTCATCTTGATCATCTCACACCCCAATGTGAAAATGAAGTGCGAGGATAATACATCTTTAAAATATTGCTAATCAGATGTCGGATGCTTTTACTAACGCAACTACGATAACAAAATCACATATAGATGTTGTGAATGCATCAACACGAATAGAGATCTCTATTGAACAAACTCCCCAAGCAACAATGAATAATCAATCTGTTACACACCGAAAGTGTGGCAGACCGCTTGGATCAAAGGATGTTGTCCCCCGAAAAAGAAAAATGGTAAATATCAGTCCCGTTGAAAATAATGATCGAGCTAAAGTTTCCACATTTTCTAATTTATCTCCTGAAGAGATAAATGTTTCCAATGAAACATGTGCCCCTGAAGACGTACAACTTATTAATGAGGAGTGTGCCCATGAAGTGACACATAGAAATGAGAAAACTTCTATTAGTTATATTAGATATATTAGAGAAATGTGGAATCGTTAATGAAATTGTCATCAACGACACATTTTCATTTGCAGTAGCCACTAATATTATGAATGATGATTTTGAATCACATTCAGTGGATGAACATAAGCAAAGGCATGATTGGCCAAAATGAAAAGAAGCAATTCAATCAGAATTAGCTTCCTTGGCCAAACGTGACTTTTTTTACCTATAGTCTGGATGCCAACTGATATAAAACCCGTCCGATATAAATGGGTGGTTAGTAGAAAAAAAATGAGAAAAACGAGATTGTCAAATATAAAGCCCATTTAGTGGCTCAAGGTTTTTCTCAAAGACCGGATATTTACTTTGATGAAACCTACGCCCTAGTAATGGATACAATCACTTTCAGATATTTGATCAGTTTGGCAGTCTCAGAAAAAATTCACATGCACCTTATGGATGTGGTTACTACTGATCTGTATGGTAAATTAGATTCTGACATATATATGAAATTATCTAAAGGATTTCAATTGCCTGAAGCAATTAAAACACAAACAAGAAGCATGTTTTCACTCAAATTGCAAAGATCCATATATGGATTAAAATAATTAAGGTGAATGTGGTACAATCGCCTTAGTGAATACTTAATTAAGGAGGGATACATTAATGATCCCATATGCCCTTGTGTGTTTTATGAAGAAGTTAAATTTTGGTTTTGCTATTGTAGCAGTATATGCCGATGACATGAATTTAATTGGGACTCTTAAAGAGATTTAGAATACTGATGAATATTTAAAAAGAGAATTTGAAACAAAAGACTTGGGAAAAATAAAATTTCGTCTAGGCCTACAGATCGAGCATAGTTCAATCAGTATACTTGTTCGTCAGTCAATATATACAGAAAAATTTTCAAATGGTTCAATATGGATAAAGTTCATCCATTGAGCACTCCAATGGTGGTTCAATCCCTTGATCCCAAAACGGATCCATTTCGTCCTAAAGAGGATGATGAATAGATACTTTGTATAAAAGTACCGTATCTATGCATTAATGTATTTGACACAGTATACAAAGCCAGATATTGCATTTGTAGTAAATTTATAAGCAAGATTTAGTTTCGTACCTACTAGACGGCACTGGAATGGGATTAAGCATATTTTCTGTTATCTTTAGGGAACCACTGATTGGGGATCATTCTTTTTATATAAGATTTCTGAAAATCATGGCTTAGTTGGATATACTGATGCCGATTATTTTTCTAATCCCTATAGAGCTCGATCTCAGACTAGATATGTTTTTACCTATAACGGGACCATAATTTCATGGCGTTCTACAAGGCAAACTTTGGTTGCTACTTATCCTAATCACTCTGAAATCCTTGCATTACATGAAGCCAACCAAGAATGTGTATGGTTATGGTCTGTTATTCAATACATCCAAAATTTGTGCGGATTATCTCCTATAATAGATCCTTCAACAATTATATATGAAGATAATGCAACTTGTATAGCACAAATGAGAGGAGGATATATCAAAGGAGATAGAACCAAACATATTTCTCCAAAGTTTTTTTGCACGCATAAACTTCAAGAAAACAGAAAAATTGATGAGAAACAGTCTGTTCCAATAATAATCTTGCAAATTTGTTTACTAAGACATTGTTGACATCAACATTTGAAAAATAAGTATATGGCATTGGCATGCGACGGCTTAACAACCAACCAACTTGATAAAGAATAATATTTTGCTATAATAATCAGGGGGAGTTGTCATCAGGGTGAGTATTCTGTATATTTATGTACACTATACTCTTTTTTTCCTTAGTCACATTTTTTCCACTGGGTTTTACTGGCATGGTTTTTAACAAGGCAGTAAAGCATGTCCATGTCACTTAGGATATAATTATATTTCTTTGCTAAGGTTTTTATCACGTTGAGTTTTTTGTTAGCAAAGTCAGATGTAACTGTAATTACCCTCAAGTAGTAAAATATCTAAAGGGGGAGTGTTGTAAAGTATTGGATATTTTACAAAGTATTAAATGTTTTACTGTTTGTGATAAAAAATAAATGTTTATCTCGTATAAGGCAGTGATTTGAGATAGTAGAGTTTTCTATAGATACCCACTACTCTTCGACTTTTGTAATAAGAAAAGAAGAAAAAAATCTACTTTTACATTTTCTCTTTCTCTCTCTTGTCTCATCTTGTCTTCCACTTCTTTATATTTCTCTTCTATTAATTTTGCCTCATCCCAAATGCCATCTTTTTTCTCACCATCTAGAAACATTTAACTAATTAAATATTATTCTATCTTATAACACTATAATACACGGCTTTTTTCTTCTTATCTCATTTTATTTAGTTTCATTTGTTCTCACTCCCTTCTTCTCTCTCCTAGTTTCTTATTCTTCATTTACTTGCTTTTCTCTATCACACAGTTCCACCGCCACCCTTATCTCTACTACCCTTCACTTCATATGTTATGCTAATACATCATTACACAAGTCTAATATAAATCAAATTAGTGTCTCAAACTGTGAGCTACTAGCCAACAATTTTTATACTTAAATTATAATACATTATCAACATGAATAGTATTTTACAAGTACGTTTTCTACTTCTATATAAAATTAAAATTATTTGGTTATTCCTCGAAGTATGCTCTGTGGTTGTAATTAATTTGGATCCTCTATATCAGAAAACAAGAATACTTTATAATTTCAATTAGTTTGTGTTTATTGCTCTTTACTTTATTTCTTGTTATATTACTTCTCTACTTTGCATTTATTTATCTCTTTTCATATTGTTATAAATAGTGATCATTGCAAACTTGAAGTTTGCAAATAGAGGCAAATTAAAGAACCTGAAGTTCTTAAATTATCAAGTGAACCAGAAGTTTCATAAAAATGTCCAACTTGAAAAGCCTGGAGTTTGCTGCCTTGACCCTAGAAAAAAATGGGTATCTAATATGGTCACAAAATGTTCAATCACATTTGCGTGTAGATAATTTAGAACATACTATAATGGAAGGCAATCAGGCAACTGCATAAGAAAATGCCAAAGCAATAAATTTCATGCACCATAATTTGTGTGAGGACCTGCAGATCTAATATATTTCTGAAAAAGACCCAGTAGTGTTCTGGAAAAGCTTAAAAGAAATATTTGACCACCAAAAGGATGTGTTTCTTTCTATGGCTAAACGTGCTTTGGATCAGTTGAGACTCCAAAATTTTAAATTAGTTTCTAAGTACAATTCTGCTCTTTATACTAATATTGTAGAATTAAAATTATATGGTGAAAATATATCTGACTATACTTTGATAGACAAAACATTGTCTACATTTTATGCCTCGAATGTGCTCCTACAGCAACAGTATCGAGAGCATCATTTTAATAAGCATTCAGAACTGATTATTTATCTCATCCTCATTGAACAACATAATGAGATATTAATAAAAAATCACCATTCACATCCTACTAGCTTTCTACCATTCTCAGAAGTGAATACTAGTAATTTTAATAGTCAAAGACAAGGACAAGACCTTAGGAATGGTAATTGAGGTGGCTATAAATCTTGGGGAAAAAGGAATGCCAAAAATGCCAATCAGAGGTGGGAAAGTTATGAGGCAAAATGTTTCAAAGGTAAGGGTTCACAAAATAAACCTCGTAATAAATGTGAGAAAACTTGTTACAGATGTGGCAAAACCGAACATTGATCACATATCTGTCGCACGACCAAACATTTGGTGGATTTATATCAGGGCTCTATAAAAGATAAAGGAAAGAATGTTGAGATCAACTATGTTAATGATCTAAAAGGTCACACTAATCTTGATGTCTTAGATTTTTTTATTGATCTCTAAGAGGCTATTGGCCAGATGATGTTTGAAGGAAATGCCTCAACCAATTGAATAGTTGTTATTTTTACTACATGTCATAATATGTCTTATTGTGATGTATTTTGTGTGTACGTGTGTTTATATGTGTGTATTGTTATGATGTTTTAATGTACTTTTTATCTTGTGTAGACTTTTTGTAATAAAGAGGAATGGACATGAAGGCTTCGTGTAAAAATGATGAAGATTTATGTCTGGTTGATAGTGCAACAACTCATACTATTCTTAAACATGAGAAATATTTTCTAAATTTACCTTTTCTGAAAGCAAATGTTAATCCTTTACCAAGGTTCACTAATTTGATTAAGGTTCGCTAATTTGATTAAGGGCTCTGAAAGAGTCGTTATAATGTTGGCAAGTAGTACTAAATTATATTTTTATAGTTTAGCTCGATCATTATTTTCAACAGGACTTATATTTATCGCTTTTCTTTTCCGAGGAATACGTCCTTTAATCCATGTAGTCTGCCACACTTCAGGCATGTAACAAATTGATTATTCATTGCTACTTGGAGAGTTTGTTCAATAGAGATCTCTATTCATGCCAGTGCATTCGCAGCATGTATATGTGATTTTGTTATCTTAGCTGTGTGAGTAAAAATATCTGGCATTTGATTAGCAATATTCTAAAAATGTATTATCCTTCGCACTTCATTTTCACATTAAGATGTGGGAGGATTAAAATAAAGTAATGTTTCTACATTCCAAGAAAGTTCTTGTCTTATTTCAAAAGGCATATGCCTAAGTTCATGAGGCATTTTTTGTTCTCCTAAACGTGAGAAAACTATCTCATCAAAATGACAATCCATAAATCGTGTGGTAAAAAGATCACATGTTGTAGGTTTCAAATATCTAATAATAGAAGGAGAATTATAACCCATATAAATCCCAAATCGACTTTAAGGCCCCATTTTTGTCCTCTTCTGGAGAGCAATTGGAACTTGTACAGCACAACTAAAAATTCTTAAATGAGATATATTTAGTTGTTGGCCAAGTATAAGTTGTAATAGTGAATACTAATGATAAGAAGTGGGCTTCAATCTAATTAATGATGCAACATGCAAAATAACACGGCCCCAAGCATAAGTTGGCAACTGCGTTCTTAATAATAAAGTACATGTAATTATCTGCAGTTGTTTTATAAGTGATTCTGCCAAACCATTTTGGGTATGGACATGTACAACAAGGTGCTCAACATCAATTCCAACAGAATCATCAAATGCTTTTGATGTAAATTCACTAACATTATCTAGACATATTGATTTAATATGATGGTCTAGAAAATCTGTCCGTAATTTAATGATTGAGCCAATAGTCTAGCAAATGCAACATTTCTAGTTGATAACAGACAAACATGAGACCATTGTGTATAAACATCAATTTGAACCATGAAGTAACGTAATGGTCCGCTTGGTAGATGAATGGGTACACATTATCCCTTTGAATTCTCTATAAGAACGATAGGGATTCAAGACCAATCTTAGAAGGAGATAGTCTAGTAATCAATTTTTCTTATAAACAAGCAGTACATATAGTTTCATTGGCTAGAAGAATTTTTTTATTCTTTAATGGATGTCCATTTGTATTCTCAACAATCTGACGCATCGTTGTTGATCTTGGGTGACCAAGACGGTCATGCCACAATATAAAAGTTTTACGATCTTTGAACTTCTGGTTCATTACTGTGTAGGTTTCAATGGACTTTATGTATATATAATATAATCTAGAAGAGAAAGCTTCATGCTTTTCTAATATCCTTTTCTGTCTTGAGACATCTGAAGTGATATAAAGAAATTCAATTTTGTTTTTACAAGATGTCTCCATATGGTATCCGTTATGCCTTATATCTTTAAAACTAAGTAAATTCCTTCTGGATTTGCTTGAATATAAGGCATTATCAAGATATAATTCAATACCGTTTGCCAACGTACATTATAGCAACTCTTCCAGAGCCCTCAATCAAATTAATGAACCTTGATATAGTGTTAACTTTCTCTTCCAAAAAGGTTAACTTTAGGAAATATTTCTCATGTTTAATAATAGTATGAGTTGTTACACTATCAACTAAACATAAATCTTCATCATTTTTGCACAAAGTCTTCATGTCCATTCCTCTTTATTATAAAAAGTCTACGTAAGATAAAAGTACATTAAAACATCATAACAAAATATAAATATAAATACACATACACACAAAATATATCACAATAAGACATATTACACTATGCAGTAAAAACAACAACTATTCAATTGGCTGGGGCATTTCCTTCAAACATCATTTGGCTAATAGCCTCCTCTAGATTAGCAAGAAAATCTGAAATATCAAGATTAGTAACATAGTTGGTCTCAGCATTCTTTCATTTATCCTTTATAGAGGCTTAATATAAATCCACCAAATATTTGACTGTATGACAAGTATGTGACCATTGTCTAGTTATGCCACATCTGTAACAAGTTTCCTCACGTTTCTTGAGAGGTTTATTTTGTGAACCTTTACCTTTAAACTGTTTTGCCTCACAACTTTCCCACCTCTAATAGGCATTTTTGGCATCCTTTTGCCCCCAAAATTTATAGCCACCTTGATTACCATTTCTATGGCCTCGTCCTTCTCCTTGTCCTCGTCCTTGGCTATTAAAATTACTAGCATTCACTTCTGGGAATGGTAGAGAGCCAGTAGGACAAGACATGAAAGGTGTTTTTTATCAACAACTCATTATGTTATTCAGCGAGGAGGAGACAAGTAATCAGTTCTAAATACTTCTTAAAATGATGGTCTCGACACTGCTGCTATAGCAGCACATTTGAGGCATGAAATGTAGACAATGTTTTGTCTATTAGAGTATAGTCAGATATATTTTCATCATATAATTTTAATTTTGTAACAATAGTATAAAAAGCAGAATTATACTCATAAACTGATTTAAAATCCTGGAATCTCAATTGATCAAAAGCACGTTTAGCCATAGGAAGAAATACATCCCTTTGATGGTCAAATCTTTCTTTTACGCTTTTTCATAACACTATTAGGTCCATTTCAGAATTATATTGGATCTTCATGTTCTCACACAGATTATGATACACAAAATTCATTACTTTGGCCTTTTCTTATGGAGTTGCCTGATTGCCTTCCATTATAGTATGTTCTAAAATTTCTGCATACAAATGTGATTGAACATTTGTGTACTATATTAAATACCTTTTTATTTTTAGGGTCAAGGCAGCAAATTCTAGACTTTTCAGGTTAGACATTTTTGTGAATCTTTTGGTTCACTTGATAATTTTAGAAATTTAGGTTATTTATTTTGCCTCTGATTGCAAACTTCAAGTTTGCAATGATCACTATTTATAAGAATATGAAAAGAGGTAAATAAACGCAAAGTAGAGAAGTAATATAACTAGAAATAAAGTAAAGTACAATAAACACAAACTAATTGAAATTATAAAGTATTCTTGTTTTCTAATATGGAGGATCCAAATTAATGTCAACCACAAAGCATACTTCTAAGGATAACCAAATAATTTTAATTTTATATAGAAGTAGAAAATGTACCTGTAAGACACTATTTGTATTGATAACTTATTATAATTTAAGTATAAAAATTGTTGGCTATTAGCTCACGGTTTGAGACAATAATTTGGTTTATATTAGACTTGTGTGCTGATGTGTTAGCATAACATATGAAGTGAAGGGTAGTAGAGATAACGGTGGTCGTGGAATAGTGTGAGAGAGAAAAGCAAGTAAATAAAGAATAAGAAAATGGGAGAGAGAAAAAGGGAGTGAGAACAAATGAAACTAAATAAAATGAGAGAAAGAAGAAAGAAGCCATGTATTGTGGTGTTATAAGATAGAATAATATTTAATTAATTAAATGTTTTTGGGTGGTGAGAAAAAAAGATGGCGTGTGGTATGAGGCAAAATTAATAGAAAAAGAATATAGAGAGGTAGGAGACAAGATGGGACGAGAGAGAGAGAGAGAGAATGTAAAAATAGATTTTTTTCTTCTTTTCTTATTGCAAAAGCCGAAGAGTAGTAAGGTATTTATAGAAAACTCCGCCCCCTCAAATCACGCCTTGTACAAGATAGACATTTGTCTTTGACCACAAACAGTAAAACATTTAACGCTTTGTAAAATATCTAATACTTTACAACATTTTCTATTTTTTCCATTTTTTGTGTTTATATATTTAGTTTATTATTTTTTTCATAAATTTAATTTATTATTTGATTAAAGGCATTTTTCCTAGGTTGTATTATTTTATTATTAAGTTTTGCAGTATAAAAGGATATTGTACTCTCTTTGTTGTCTGTCAACTAATGTTTATAATCAGAAAGGCTGAAACCAATTTAAGTTAACGGAGAAATAAAACATCATGGGGTAATAAAACACATATTTCCAAAAAAGCAGAGATAAAACTTGAATTAGAGTTAACCTCGGTGGGCAAATTATAATGGTCCCTCTTCTATGCATCCTTAAATGCAAAACGCCATCTCAGGAAACCATGGTAATTGAACCATGGTTAACAAACCCAAGAACATTGAAAAGCTTCTTCAACTCACAGAATTCTGCATCCAACAACATGAGGTTAGTCTGAATTTGGTGCGATTTTGAGAGAAAAATGGATTTGGAGATAGCTAAGTTTTTTATTAGGCACTTACATGGTTGGCCTTGGCATCGGATTCATGCCCTCAAGACTAGTAATCCTCTCATTCACATCAATCCACTGCATATCTATAGTCTTTCCACTCACCAATGCCTTAAATCATCCCAAATCCTTAAACTAAACCAAACGTTTCTACACAGTCCAATAATTAATTGAAACACTTCCAGCTGCCTCCAAGTTTCATAGAAAAACAATTAACAAATTACCAATCACAAATGTTCAAAATCTATTATTGTTACCAAAAAATGGCTACAACCGGAATGAAACACGTAAGGAGATTTAGTGATAAATGACCTAGATGACCTTAAGTATTAAATGTGTATTGTTGGAAATAGAAGTATAAGGACTTTCTGCTAGGTACATATCAATGCAATTTTGAAGGCATGGCTTAGGATAGAGTAATGAATGAAAAGTAACAACACTTAAAGACTTGATAATGACCCGATGAAAGACAAAAAATGAGACTGGACAAATCTCTGAGAACAATGTAAATGGTTTAATCCAGACAAGCAAAAAGTCCCAGGACTTAGCCTGAGACCGCAACAAGGGAGAAACAACCAAAATCAAAGAGTCAAGAGTAACTTCAAACAAACGTCTGTTAACCAAAGGACAACCACTAACAGGATGAAAAGGACAGTTGTGAGAGTAGGGGGACAAGCCTCTGTAGTTGAAAGTGACAGCAAACCCTCTGGTTTCTTCCTCCTCAGGTACCAAGGTTGCTCCAAGATGTGTTCATGGTGGTAGCCGGAACCTTTGAACTCCTCCAATGGCTGCAGCACAAAAAAGTGTCAAAGGTCGCCGAATTTTTCACCTGTATAAACCCTCTGATGGTCAAGTTAGCTTGGGGGCTTAGCTTAGGTGAAAAATCAAGGAAGCTGGGTGTTTGAATGTGTATATGTGTGTGGGAGTAATAAAACAGTAATGGAGGAAAAATGAGTTTAGGGATGATCGCTAAGTTCAGAGAAAAGTGGATAAACCCTCTTGAAGTATCTTTCTTGAGAAGATGACCAAGAATCTTTGTGGGCTCCGAATCCCTTCTTTTGATCCATCCTCTGGCTTTTATATGAGACTTTTTCTTTAACCTAGATCCTGACCTGTCAATTCCATGACGTGTCATAATCTTAAGGTCCTACATAATCTTCTATATGCTTCTAAAGAGTTCTAAGAGCCATATTTCCTAGGCAATGAGGATTTGGCAAATGGCATCCTTTCTTGGTAGCCCTCTTACCATTGTGGCTTGCTTTTGGTGTCTAACTATTGAATAGGGCTAACCTTTGAGTTAACGGGTGATTCAAGTGCTTGGTGGTAGGCTCTAGGTCGTTGATATCACTTGAGTGGTCACTTGGACTCTTATTAGTTTCCAAACCTTTATTGCATCACCACTTTTAGCTTGAGAAAAGTCCTTACCCTATCCTTTAGTTAACCACCGTCTTCAAGGAAAGTCCTGCCCTTATCCTTTAATTAACCATCATTTCAAGGAAAGTCCTGTCCTTATCCTTTAGTTAACCACAAACTATTTGGGATTGACTTGGTTAGTTCATGAGTTGGCTTGTAACCCAAGTCTAGTGGTTTCTTTATTATTGCCTTTAGTAAGCTTTTCTTTTGAGAAGTTCACCTAATAGTATTTAATGTTTCATGATTTTTGAGTTGAATTAGAAGGGCAGATTTGTCTTTTACTTTAGTGATGACAAATTGCCATCGACATCTATCAATTCATGTGGTAATGTTACTAGGATTCAACTACTTAAACCTCCAAGTTTCAATTTAAATTACTCATCACAAATATAAATGTTTAAAAATAAATAAATAAATGAATAATAATCTATTATCATTTGCAGGGTAACATTAGCAGATTGTGCTTAAATAAGAAGGAAAGAAAGGAAGTACTCACAGCGAGGAGAAAAGATTCTTTGGCGGAGAGTCTCTCCATCTCCTTAGCATAGGTAATCGAAGCTCCCTAAACCGCTTGCTAGACCATCGCCGTGCAGCGAAATCTATAGTGGATCCTGCTGTGACTCTTTGGTCGGCCGGTTTCAGTGAGTAGAGAAGTAGGAGCGACAGAAGAAAAAGAAGACAAAGAAGAGGAATAGGAGAAGTTTAAGTGAATTGAAGAGATTGCGGATTGGAGCTTTGAAGAGGGAGAGAGAGAGAGAGAGAGAGAGAAGGAGAAGGAGTGTTTGTTTTTGTGCATGTGTGTGAGAGCTGTTTCTCTGCATTTTACTTTTGTTTGTGTTAAAATGATTTTTTTATTCTTTAATTTGATCAACAATCGGATAAAAGGGCATTTCAGTTTTTTGGAAATCAGAAATTTGTCTTTCGTTGTCATATCAATGTCAGAGGACATTTTTTGTTTAAAAGAACGATCGAAATTATTAGCTGAGGAGGCAACGTGTAATATTCAGAAGTCTAGGGACGATCGGATTTTAACGCTAACCTCAGGGGGGAAATGTAATTAACTCTTCTTTAAATTGATGTAGTGTTCATAGTTTGGTTCCAATCAATCTAATAATTGTTATCCATTAACTTGTTAATTTATATATATATATATATATAGACACACACACCATTTAAAAGATCAAAACAACTTACGCTAATAGGAAAAAAGCTATTACATTTATATAATCAAAGAAACATAATATAGCTAGCTAGCAAATGTTATACAACACAGAATATGTTTATTGAAGAAGCTCCAAAATTAACAAATAGATGATTATGTTTCAGATATATTCTTCTCTAATAATTTTAGATATACAACTAAATTATACAATATAATCCATACAATTTGAAGTGGTATAAGGTCATTGGATGAGTGGCTTTTATTTTATTTATTAATTAAGAAAAATCATTAATTTATTTTTTATTTTTACCCTTCCCACGACTTACTGCCCACATCATATTGTATGAGTTAAGCTATACAATTTAGTTGTATATTTAGTATCAGTCATTCCATCTTATCTGCCATAAATTCTGTCTAAAAGTTTTGCTGGATTTGATTGATCACGTTGTCATCGACTTGGAAAGCCTTGGCGAGAAGATCAGTTGAGATGCTAGGATTTGAACCAAACACCGCATTGGCAATGGTAAAAACTCCAGGATCTTGGCTGCTAAGTGCTGAAATGGAAAATGCAGGGCCATGTCCAATGTTTTTCTGGAAGTGGACAAGGCCAACGGGGAACACAAAAAGATCGCCCTTGTTGAGTACTTTTGTTATGAGGCGATTCTCAGGGTTGGAAGTGACAAATCCTGCTAACAAGGTACCTTCGAAGACGGTCAGAATCTCACTAGCTCTAGGGTGAAAATGAGGAGGGTTGATTCCCCATGGAGCAAAGTCCGCACGAGCCACTGAAATGCCAAGCGTGTTAAGCCCTGGTACTCGGGTCACTGTGACGCGGTTTGCGAAAGATCCAAAAGGGTTTGATGTGTTTCCTCTCAAATGAAGCCCACCGATGAAGAAGTCTTCAGCTTTAACCTGCTTCGGATCCTTGCATGCATAGCCATTTACCAGCGCTGCCATAAAACATGATATCATTTAATAAACCAAAACAATATTATATTGTAAACTTAATTTATCCGAAATCTCTCACATAAGGTTAATTTGTTTCTTAATTTTCTAACCAGCTGAGATGTATCATGTATGATGTATTTATATAACTAGTATCAAACTAAAGGAAGATTGTAGGCACATATGTACCTGGGCTTTTGAAATCGGCCACGCAGAAATCTTGAAGAGGGCTATTATCAGCTGCGAATGCAATGGAACAAGTTAAGGAAATGATTCCCAACAGCAGAATTCTCGCTGCCATTTTGAAAGTAATAACTTGTGCGAAATGCACAACAAAGTGAGAGAACAGGTCTCTATTTTATGTACTAAAACAATATGGTTTTTGATGAATGAACATGAACGCCGTGCTTTCTTTTATAGTGTTATAGAGTGCGACTGACTGGGACAGAAAAACTTGCCGTCCACGCATGCAAACGATTTAGTTAATTAACCATTGTTGATTAGTTCAAGATACAGTGGTTGAATTTAATATTAACTATGTATTTTTTCCGGTAGTCATCGTTCCAATGTTGCAAGGGGAAGAGAGGAGATGCTGACGAATATAATTCATTGAAACAATAAAACGTGAAATTAAGAAGGGAGTGGGCATAGAGCTTTCTGAACCAAGTTTTCTGTATTGATCAATTATGCGTCACATACATCTTAACTCTTCGTTTAATAACATCCAGGGAGGCTATCTGAAATTTCTATGTCCTTTGTGTATAGAAGCAAATGGCAAACAAGGTCCTTTAAATGTTGTTGAGCTTAAGAAGTCCTCAATTTCACTTCGTAATTTTCAAAATATACAAAAGGCATTATTATCAAATCAAACTTAATGTTGATGTGTAGGTAGAGCATCTGTCATTTAAATTAGTTAAGTAATGAATCAATTGCCTTCAGTTTATGTAGATAAAACTCAAATTAAATTTACTTAATTCCGAAGTGCTACCAAGTAGTTCTTGTCATGTTGAAGAGGTCCTGGGAAAGACATTTAATTAAATGGGCAAGTAATGATATAAACAAACCTTACGCATCACTCCATATTCCTGGTCAAATAATGAGCACAAATACCTACAATAGAAAAATGAGTAATATATTATCGTAATTTTTCAAGTTCCATATATAACTCCACGTTCAAGTCTCATCTGGCGTTTTAACTTTTAATTGACTCGATCCAGGTGAACTTTAAATTTTCCAATAACATCAATTCAAGTTTCGGAGATTCAAGATGGGATCATACTGTGATAGTAGTCCAATGGGGTGATCCTGTTCAATAAATTATAGTACCAGCCGGCTAGTTTATGACAAAATAATAATAAAAGCATTAAACAACAATAATAATACCCAAGATTCTAAAGGTCGTTTCAATCTTGCAACATGTATTACAAATAAGGGATAAATACCTCCAATACCGTTCGTGGTTAAGGTGATTGCCATTTCCTTCAACCAATTTGTTTAAAACCACAAATAACAAAAAATTCAATAGCTACAGTTAGACAGCATTACAAGAGAACGATAAGACTAGAACCCCATCAAACTAGTTTACATTCCAAGTTCCGGCATACAAATCGTTCAAATAGCCAACAAAGGTTTACATGCTTTTAAACTTATTTGTAAAGCAAATATGTATGGCTTTTTTTTAAGTAGTTCTATTCAACCCCACATTTGATCTCATTAGACCCTATTTTAAAATTAAATAAATTTATAATAAAAATATAATAATTAAATAATTAATATCAAGAAGATAGACTTAACAAAACTTTTATTTTCTCCTTAAATATCTCTTACCTCTTTTCCCTATTTTCTCTCTTAACTTATCAACTTCATCTCTCCCTCTCACGCCAATTTTACCTCCATTTCTCTGTGTTTTGATTTAAATTAAGTTAATATATCTTTTTTTCTTTATAAGTTTCAATCAATCAAATATTTAGATCAAATGGACATTAAATTATCCATATTATTATATCCCTTTTAAACACCGAAGCTAAAAGATAATTTGATTAATTATTCTGTTTATATGGGTTTACAGTTTTAAATAAGATAAAGGAAATAATTGATTAGCATCAAAATCATGACATTTTTAATAATTCCTTAAACTTAAGAAACACAATGATATAAAAATATTGAAAAAAAAATTCAAACACCATTAAGATCAAATAACAATTCAATCAAATATAAGTGATTAACTGTTAAAATAAAAATAAAAATAAAAAGACAAACATTAAAGTCAAATGAGACTTTATTTAAGCAAATGAAAATAGTTAAATTTTAATATTGGAGATAACAAAAGATTGAAATATGTTTAAAGTTACTATTATATCCTTGTTAAATTAAAGATGGAGTCTAATCAGATAAAAAATAAGGGCCAAATAGAACTACTTTTTTTTTAGCATGTGCAATGCGCTCAAACTCGCAATAATGTAACACAAGGGTTGTTATTTAAGCCTCTGTAAAACTCTTTTTAAGCCCCTCTTTAAATTTGAAGTTATTAAAAAAATTAATTTTACAAATATAACTTAGTTTATATCAAAAATAACCTTTTATCTTTCTATTGTAAACATTTAACGTTTTACTATTATTTCTAGTAAAGAATTCCAATATGGGTTCTCAATAATACTATAAGAGAAAAAGCTTTATTATTAAAAAGGGTAGGCATAACAAACACATATTCTCTATTAATCCTCACCCTCTTCTCCCCTTTCTTGCTCTGTTCCTCTAAACTCAAAGAAAGAAAATTGGCATGAGATTAGAAAAACATTGAAAACATATATAGGTTAAGCCCAATTGTCATAAAATGTGGGGTTTGGGATTGTAAAGATATTGCTAGAAGGTTTTTTTTTTTTTTTTATGCTATTGAGATGAAAATAGAACTAACTAGAAAAGAAATATTGATTGTAGATATATGGTGTCACGAAGCAACAACATCCTTTCACAAGTAATTAAATTCTAAATTGTCAAAACTAGATTAAAGAGTAAGCTAAATGAGTTTATTTTGAAGTTGAGTTTGAATGAGTGCATTTATGTATTGTTGGGTTTAATGATGCAGAACAATGGATTAAGCGAACAACCCATCCATGGAAGTAAAATGAATCTTTATCCCAAGGAAGAAACGCATTTGGAGAGAGAAGACATAACAACTATAAAGGGTAATTTTGGTAACTAAAATTTTGATGTATTTTTAATTAAGAAAAATAAATGGAGGGGCTTAAAAAGATACGTGGGGTTTAAATAACAACACTTTTTTATATATTCATAACGAGATATTCGAAGGCCCAAGGCCATAATGAAGATTATTTTTTAAAGAGTTGTTCTATTCAACCCCCACTTTCCACCTCTTCAATCTCCACTTTAATTTTAATTTTTGAGTTATTCTATTTAGCCCCCACTTTCTACCTCTTAAACCTCTACTTCTAAATACACTTAATAAAACATATTAAACCCATGTATCTTTCTTATTAGACGCTGTTTGGTTCCCTAAATACCCTTTCAATGTGTAACTAGTTTTTGAATGCATGCACATTTATTGTGCGGCTTTTTCTCTAGATTACATCATTTCATCCACATGCTCTAACGTCTTCTTGTCTTCTCACTCAACAGAATGCGAACTCTTAGTCATAGCTTGTTATGGGGGATTTAAACTAGTTATTTTTGTTTTAATGTGTTGGAACTCTTGGGTTTTGAGCTTATGGTTGTTGAGCTCGAGGTACATAACACGAATGTTCCTTGCAAATGCATAACTAAGCCAAAAGCCTGCAATGATGACCACATAATCTCTTTTTAAGCCCTCCATTTAGAACGTCAATAGAATATGAATGTTTCTATATATTGAGTTATATAGAAGAGTATTGTAATTTAAGCCCCACTTAATCTCTTTTTAAGCCGCTCTATTTATTTTTCTTAATTAAAAATACATCAAAATTTTAGTTACCAAAGTTACCGTTTATAGTTATTATGTCTTCTCTCTCTAAATGAGTTTCTTCCTTGGGATAAAAGTTCATTTTAGTTCCATGGCTGGGTTGTTCGCTTAATCTGTTGCTCTACATCATCAAACCCAACAATACATAAATGAACTCATTCAAACTCAACTTCAAAATAAATTCATTTAAATTACTCTTTGGTCTAGTTTTGATAGTTTAAAGTTTAATTACTTGTGAAAGGATGTTGTTGCTTCATGACCATATATCTACAATCAATATTTCTTTTATATTCAGTTCTATTTTCATCTCAATAGCAGGAAAACAAAACCTTCTAACAATATCTTTATAATCCCAAACCCTATATTTTATAACAATTGGGCATAACCTATATATATTTTAAAATGTTTTCCTAATCTCATGCCAATTGTCTTTCTTGGAGTTTAGAGGAACAGAGCAAGAAAGGGGAGAAAGAGGGTGAGGATTAATAGAGAATATGTGTTTGTCATGCCTACACTTTTTAATAATTAAGCTTTTTTCTTACAGTGTTGTTAAGAACCCATATTGGAATTCTTTACTGAAAATAGTAGTGAAACGTTAAATATTTATGATAGAAAGATAAAAGGTTATTTTTTATATCAACTAAGTTATATTTGTAAGTTAAATTTTTTTAATAACTTCAAATTTAAATAAGGGCTTAAAAAGAGTTTTACTGGGGATTAAATAACAACCCTCTATATAGAATCCTCTAAAATAGGCCTTGATCTGATCTAAGGGAGAAAACCTTGTTTTAATGGGTTGTATTTCTAACCTTGTGGCAACGAAAACATAACCCACAATCACAAGTGCTCCCCATTAATGGCTTCCATTCACTTGGTTTTAAAACCTATGGGCTTCAGGCTCTTTTTATTTGGGTTGGACTCTATTGGCTGAGTAGTACAAAATTTAACAGCCTTGTTCTATTCGGCCTCCACTTTTCACCTCTTCAGTCACCACTTTTACTTTGATTTTTTTTTATAATTTTGCCCTAATGTAAAATTATTAAAGAGGACAAAAAAATACTAAATATACATTACCTAATTATTTACCACACAATAAACCCTAATTCTATTAATTAATTATTAATGGCAATTTATACACATACACAATTCATTACTTGTATATCAGATTGACATCGACAAATTCCTGTGTTACAGTCTTTGCTTGAAATTCTTAAATTTTGCCAGACCAATAGAAGCAAATTGTTGGTGCATTACGTTCCAGATAAAGTTACCAACCACTATCAGTTCATTGTCACTCGACGACTAACCCCAATATAGTCAGTGTACATCCGAACCTATTACATATTGTTTGTGTAAAACTTGCAACTAATTATGTACTGAAAGTGCTAACTAATCCCTTGTTTGCTCGATGAGTTGACGGGACACTTTGACAGACAACTGATGTGAATATATGATTACAAGTGAAATAAAATTCCATACACGAAATGGTTAATCAAATCCTTCCTGCCAAGCCACTCAACGATAATAGATCGCAGAGTGAATGACGTATTATATGGGATAACTCGTTACTTTGTGCAGAACTGCAGAAGGTATCAAATCTCTTAAGCAACTTTAATAAGAAGAAGAAAAAAAAAAACAAAGAAACAGCAATAAAAGGAAGATTATATATCCTGATTATAAATATGAGAATTTTATAATACCATATTTGAGATATCAAAGAACATATATGTATAATTTGTTTGTGCAAGATTAATCTCAAATACATAAAAATCAACTCAATTACCTGCCAGCCATAGCCATGGCCATATGATGATCTATTCCAAAATTAAATCTTTTAAAAAAGCGGTAAATTATTTTCAGTGTCTTGCTCTTATCTTCCCCAACCCTCTTCTTCAACAACGTCCCGGTTACATATTCAGTCAAGCTCAATGTACGCACTATAGAAGAAGATGAGGCTCTGTGAGTATCGATTCTAGTCGAACCAAACTAAGAACAATAGTTCTATCAGATGTTATAGCAGTTAGTATTATGAATCAATTCTAAGCATCACAAAACGCATATTCCCTCAAGAATTGCAGCTCTACTTCTCTAACTAATATTCAATACAATTCACGTCGTGCAAGTTTTGAGATCGGCTTAAATCCCAGCGCCAGCACCGGAATCAGAACCGGGAACAGACAAAATGTGCTATGATAGCTTGTTGCCAGCGCCCCACAACTGAACTTCGTAAGTGAGAATGGGAAGATGGAAGATCGCACGGCTGCTACAATATACCTGGAGAAGTTACCCAACAATAAAAGTGGGTGCATTCAAAAACTTAATTATATATTGAATATAATTAAAAAAGATAGATAGGAAATTAGATAGGGTTATTTTTGGAATTAAATGGGGTCTTATGAGAAAAATAGAGGGATTTAATTTTATTTATTAGTTGAATTTAGAAATGGAGGTTGAAGAGATAAAAAATAAGACGAATAGAACCACCCAAACTACTATCGATATGCATTATTGTTGTTGAAGCCCACGTAGGATTTCTTTTTAAGCCTATTTTCTATGATTCTAAGACTATCCCTATTTAAAATATATTTTTTTAGTAAATTCATTTAACAAACAGTAAAACTTCTTTTCTTTCTTCTTCGACGATCTCTTCCTTCTTGCTTCATGATGCTTCGTTTTTAAAATCATCCAATAAAGTAGTATTATGAGAGATCTCTAGGAAGTAATTTTATGATTAGTGAAAGAGCAATGCTATTTGCACGCCACTATTGAGTTAAAGCCTCATTTTTAATAACTTTCTTATTTACATAATTATCCTTAATTAAAATGACTTTCTAGATCCCATATCAATCAAAATATTTAACCTACTCTTAATAACTTAAAATTAAAATGAGTTATTTTGGTTTTGCAGCTTTCTTTGTCGCCGTGGCTTGGGCAATTGTCTTTAGAACAAAACTGAAAATAAGATTTTTGTAGAAATTAAAAATGCACAAAGTAAATTGTTGTTAAGTCAAGGTCCTAATAATTACTAATTAAAAATCAATTTTAAAAATTTATCAACTTTCAACTCTAAGTTTTTAGGGTTTTAAAAACTTTTAAATATAATTTTGATAGTAATTTCATCTTTGTTATTGGTATTAGTTGTTGTATAACAAGATTAGAGAAAAAGACACCACAAAAATAAGAAAACTATAACCTATTCGTATTAATTAATCTCACAAAGAAATACAATGGATAATTTTCTTTTTATTTTTATTTGTTCTTAAAGATGATGAATAAATAAAGGAGTTCTTCATATTAGGTGGGATATTTCTTGTGGGGTGTATTTTGAAAGGATATTTGTGAAATTAGAGTGATTTAATTATAAAATCTTTTTAAAAATTTTAAATAGGATAAATTTAGAAGTTAGGTTTCTTTAGGCTATTGGTGGGAGGTAAATAATATCACTCTTAATAAAATAACTAATACTACTTGTCCTCTGTATCTTCATACCAACTCCATCCTGGTCCGCTTCACCACTTGAACCAACCCATTGTGAAGTCCTGGGTTCGAGTCTCCACAATGGCCTCCTCCATGATTTAAGTGGGAGACCGTGACAGTGGGTTGTGGTTGCGCTAGTCTCCTCCGAGGATTAGTCGTGGTGCACGTAAGCTGGCCCGGACACCTCGGTTACAAAAAAAAAAAAAAAAAAAATCTTTTTGAAAGCCCCGAGCCAAAGTTCTGGATTTTCATTAGTTTTGTTTCAAGTGCAAAGCCATAAAGATCTTTTCTTTTCCTTTTCCTGTTTTAGTATTTTGATCATGTAATTTTGAATGCTTACTTTAGTTCTCATAAACTTAATTACAAGATCAATAATTAAAATCATTGCTGCATGGGATTCTACTTCCAACCGAAAGCTACGTATGTTTACATTTGAGAGTTCTGGAGGTATGCAGTTAGTTATAAGAAATATAACAGTAAACTATAATGTAAATCGACACAGGAGGATTTTTACGTGGTTCGGTTAAAAAACCTACGTCCACGGACAACTATAGAGCTGCAATTCACTATGTTCTTGTTTGTACAATCTTTAGGATCTTTTATAGTGCTGACTCACTCTCACGCACAGACCTAATTTTTGACAAACAAAATCTTCACAAAGATCCTAAACACTAGTGACACTGTCCACTCTCTGTCGCAGATAACTTAACAACACACTGTTAAGTTACACATAACAATAACGTCTGACACTGAATTACATAAACACCTAACCCGCAAGTTATCCCAAGTGTCTACTAACTCACACAGACTCAATCAACAACTCATGTACGATTTCTACCACTCATACATGAATCAAAAGACTCAAAGAATCAAATCAATGAAGACATTCCTTTTGCGTTGAAGCTCTCTTCTATGAATTCATGGAATGCCCAACTCAAGACTCTCTCACAACCAAATCAGCCAACACGTCAATCTCTCAATCACGCTCTCAGCCGCCTGAATAGCTTTGTATATATATAGTGAGAGGTCTGATCGAAATCTCCTAGAAATCCTGTAAAAATTCTAATCAAAATCATATTAGGATTAGGAGAAATAAAATAGGAAGTGTTATAAATAAACTCCAAAATGAATTAAGACAAATAAATATTCTCCTATTCGAATTAGGATATAAGATATTATATCCTAATCTAAAGAGATATTTATTCCAAATCAAATACTTCCTAAAATATAATTCTAGAAACATTAAAATAGGAATAAAAATAATATTCTTGTTTTATCACAAGTTGATCAAAACTCATCATGTGCATGGCACATGCATATGTAGTAGACTTTGACACCAACAACATTAAATCTGAAGCAAAAGCTTGAAACATTTACAAGATAATTATTATGAAATGATTTGAATTTCATTAATCATGAAAAATAAGAAATCAATTTATTAATCTCTTACTTTCAAAAAGAGGAGAGGAAAAAAAAACAAAAAGAGGAAAAAAGAAAATAAAGTATATTGTGAATAGGCATTAAAGAAAGGTATCAGTTTGGAATCATCTAAACAACATTCGGGCTAAAAGAGGATTTGAAATGGCTTAGATAACAACACTCGTGGACATAAATAATCTTACATGTTATTTAATTAATATGATGAAAAGAGAATTTCGTACAAAACAGAGAGGAAGATCTCTTAAATAAGAATCACACAACGGTAAACGTACAAACAGAGAAATTATATACAGTACTATATATAATAACTTGAAATCGTAACCAGAATATCAATTCCTCTTGCCATAAATTTTATAATATTAATTGTCTAGAAGTTTTGTTGGATATGTTTGATCACTTCCTCATCGACTTGGAAAACCTTAGCGAGAATATCAGTTGAGATGCTAGGATTTGAACTAAACAGCGTAATGGAAGGAAAAACAACTCCAGGATTTTGGCTGTTAAATGTTGAGACGGAAGCTGCATGGCCATGTCCAATGTTTTTCTGGAAGTGAACAAGGCCAACGGGAAAAATAAAAAGATCGCCCTTCTTGAGAACTTTTGTTATGAGGCGATTCTCAGGGTGGGAAGTGATTAATCCTGCTAAGAGGGTTCCTTCCTGGACAATTAGAATCTCACTAGACCTGGGGTGAAAATGCGGAGAGTTGACTCCCCGGGGAGCAAAGTCCGCACGAGTCACAGAAAGGCCGAGCGTGTTGAGTCCTGGTATTTCCGCCGCTGTAAGCCTGTTTGCGATGGCTCCAACAGCGTTTGATGTGTTTCCTCTCAGGTGAAGCCCGCTGAAGTGGAAGTCCTCTGCTGTAACCATCTTCGGATCCTTGCATGCAAAACCATTTACCAGCACTGCCATATACCTCATCAGCATTTATTGTATATATATAATGACTTTACAACAATAATAAACCAATTAAACTAGTATTATAGACATATGTTAATAATTAAGCTTCCGATCGAGGTACCTGGGTTTTTGACGTCTGCCACGCAGAAATCCTGAAGAGGGCCACTGTCAGATGCGAATGAAATAGAACAAGTTAAGGAAATGATGAGTCCTAACAGGAGAACTATCCTGCCAACCATTTTGAAGCTAATAATGTGTTTGAATTCCAAAAAAAAGTGGGAGGAAAACTATAGTTTATGTACTTAACAATATGGTTTAATTTGATGAATGAAAATGAATGCATTGGTTTCTTTTATAGCAATAGAGCGAACGAGCGAGCCTTAAGAGAGGGTGTGTGACAGAATCACTTGCCGTTCATTCAGGTAAAAACAATTAATTAATTTTATTTTTCAATTATTGAACTTTAATATTGACTTATTAGTCTTTTTTCAGCCGTCATTTTTCGAAAGTAGAAAGGGACCGAGGAGGTGCTGAAGAATATAATTCATTATCAAACATAAAGTGACAAATTAATAAAGAAGTTCAAGTGTGTGTGTGTATACATATAGAGCACTAAATCAAATCTTCCGAATATTTAATCAATTATGCGTCACATACATGTTAACCTTCATTTAGTTAATATCCAGATAGATTTTCATATCAAATACTTATTTATTTTATGTTAGATGGCAAACAAAACATACACATCACTTCACTTGATATTAATTCCTTGCCAAATAAAAAACGAAAATACCTATAATATAAAATTTTATCTTAATTTTTAAAGTCTCATCTGGCATTTTAATTTTTAATTGACTTGATGTAGACTTTAATATTTTGCAATAACATGTAGTCCAACAGGGCTGATCCCTGTTCAATATTATTGTAGTATTGTTGATGAAAGTTTAATATATGATTAAGGGCATTTTGTAGTATGCAGCTAACACTTATTACCATTTATGAACATTTTAATATTTTTTAGTTCTTAATTTTAATGAGTTGATGATATGTTCAATCTTATTATAGTATTGTTGATGAAAGGTTAATATATGATTAAGGGCATTTTGTAGTATGCAGCTAACACTTATTACCATTTATGAACATTTTAATAGTTTTTAGTTCTTAATTTTAATGAGTTGATGATATGTTTATGTTATATTTTTTAAATATCTTAATACAATTGTTAAATACAACATTTAAATTTAAATTGAATGCGACATATTTGTCTTTATAATAAAGGAAAATTTAGAGTAGCCCCATTTTGGGGTCTTTATAAAAATAGCCTCACCCCACAAAATTTTGATGACATAGCCTCACATAGATAATGACCATACTGGCCTTCTTCAACCTCTAACTCATTTACTCTCCCTAGCTAGCTGTCTAATTACCTCACAACTCCTCGCTAACAACAAACGATAAACAAACTCCATTTTAACTAAAAAAAACACTGGATTATACAATTTAAACATCAAAACTTGGAAAAAGCATATAAAAGTTAATGTTATTCTGTATCTCCACATCATTTCCTATACTTTTTTAGCATGATTTGAACTTTAAAATTCATCTCATATATGTAAAAATAGACGAATAAACGACGTAATAGAGTTACATAGATAGTTTTAGCTTTTTTTTGTGTGAAAATCAAGTTTTTTGCAATGGAAGTTGAAGCTGGGCCTGGAAATGCTTCAACAGTCCAACAAGGGTTTGACAGTTCCACAATTCAGCATAGTTAAATAATTAAAAACATTTTCTTATGGTTATTTATTTTCTTTAAAATATCTATGAAAGTTTCTAAAATTTTTAGCATTATGATTAGTCAATTATGAGATTTATTTTTTTTAGAAATATTCAAATTTTAAATATTATGGTAAATTAAAAAAAAAGAATTAAGATTATTTTTAAATAATTATACTCTATACAACTAATTTACAAAAATGTGTACAATAAAAATTTATTATTTTTTAAATTATTTCATTCAATTGAATAGTATTAATAAACTTGATAAGTGGATATGGCGTGCCAGTCAACTGTAACTAATATAAAAACCCAAAAGATTATTAGTGTTTAGTGACGAAAAAACATATTTCAAATGATTGATCTTGTGGTTGGAGATATTTAAAGTTGCTAAATTTAAAAGACTAATTTATTGTTATATATATTTCATAAAATGTCTCATTTTTCTTTTTAATTGCAAAAATTTTAACGAACTTTGACTTTTTGCCATACGAATAAAGAAAATCTCTATACTAATTACGCATATATTTTAATACAGTGATACGGTAATCACTTACTCCTAAAAATTCATACTTATTAACGTGTTATAATATTAAACGTATTTATATAATTTTGGTTAGATTTGTCTGTGTTCTAGTTTTATAATATTTTCTTTTTCATAATTTGATAAAAATAATTTTAAAAAAATGATAACACTTCTATTACAACTGTTAGTATCAGTGTGTCGAGCTAGTGTCGAGATTTGTCTAGTGTTGTTTTCGAGCTTGTATCCAATGTCGTATTGTTGTTTTGTCAAGTGTTGAGAATATTGTCGAGATGTGTCGAGATATGTCGAGTTGATTGTGTCGAGATATATCGAGACATGTCGAGTTGATTATGTCGAGTTATTGGTGTCAAGTGTGATTTTGTCGAGTTTCGATTTCGTCTAGTGTCGGGACCTTGTTGAGTGTCAAGTAGTTGTTGTGTCATGATTGTCGCGTGACGAGAAAATGTCGAATTGTCGAGATATTGTCGTGTGTCGAGCTTATATTCGTATCGAGCTTGCTCATATGCATCGTGTCGAGTTAGTGAGTGTTGATGTCGAGATTGTCGAATGTCGGTAACGAGATTATCGAGTGTCGAGCACTTGAGCCGAGAGTGCTAATGACGAGTTCTGATTTGGTAATAACATGCATGTGTCATACACATGTTATGTTTTGATCAACTTGTGATAAAACAAGAATATTAGTTTACTGTTTCTAGAATTATATTTTAGGAAGTATTTGATTTATAATAAATATCTTCTAATATTATGATATAATACCTTGTATCCTAATTAGAATATAAGAATATTTATTTATTCTAATCTTTTTAGGAACTTTATTATATCACTTCCTATTTTATTTCTCCTAATCCTAATGTGATTTTGATTAGATCTTTTACAGGATTTCTAGGAGATTTCGTCCAGGTCTCTCACTATATATATTTCATGTAATAACTAGGCGAAAAACAGATGTTGAAGAGAGATTAAACTGGTTAGCTGATTTGGTTGTGAGAGAGTATTGATTTTGGCATTCCATGAATTGATAGAAGAGCTTCAACGCAAATTGGAATGTTTTCTTTAATTTGATTCTTTGAGTCTTTTAATTCATGTATGAGTGGTAGAAATCATACATGAGTTGTTGATTGAGTATGTGTGAGTTAGTAGACACTTGGGATAACTTGCGGGTTAAGTGTTTATGTAATTCAATGTCAGACTTTGTGTGTTATGTTTAACTTAATAGATTATTGTTAAGTTATTTGCGACAGAGAGTGGGCAGTGTCACTAGAGTTTAAGATCTTTGCTAAGATTTTATTTTACAAAGATTAGGTCATGTGTGAGAGTGAGTCAGCACTGTAAAAGATCATAAAAATTGTACAAACAAGACCTTAGTGAATTGCAGTTCTATAACAATCCGTGGATGTAGGTTTTATAACCGAACTACGTAAAAATCCTCCTGTACCAATTTACTTTATAGTTTACTGTTTTATGTTATATAACTGCATACTTCCAGAACTCTCAATAACAGTTAGTTATATTATATATGAATATAAAACTGTTTTGATTATAAATATTTTTAGAATAATAATTAAGTTCAAAAGAGTTAAATTAAGTTGCTTTAACGTTCACATTTTTTAGGTGTGTTAAAAAAACTCCTTTTTTTGTCGTTTTAATCATAATCATCCATGGATTCTTTTTTTAGCACACCTAAAAAAAAAAATTTCTACGTCGGCCCTGTCCAGTCTCCACCCATGCTCTGAAAATCGAACACTAAAAAGCTCTATTTTTTTTCTTTGTACGATTATTATTTTGTCTGGTGCCTATTCATAATAACTACTGTCCACTGCGTTCGCTACATATACCCCGTCCAACTATACCCACAACTGAAATACTAAATTGATCTCAAAAAAATATTTTTCTTACTAGTTTTGATAATTTTTAGAGTATAAAATTTTAATACAAAGTAATCAATAAAAAGAATGTCTATTTCGAATTTGTTAAATCTTTCTTCTCAAATTTGTTTCATAGAGTTAAATTCGGTATAAAAAAGAAATATATATATATATATATACACACACAGAGAGAGAGAGAGAGAGAGAGAGACAGAGAGAGACTGCTTTAAGGATAATTTAGTGATATCAATTATTTAAAAATGAAGGATATTCCAAATTTTATTGTAAGTAACCTTACCCTTGAAATGATTGTGATTAAAAAAAGTAATAGATCTTCATTTTATCGTGAAAAACCATTGTTGCAATTATAAATAAACAAAAAAAAAAACTAGGCACAATTCTGTTTAGAATTTTTATATCTATTTATAATTTCATGTCTAAAATAAATTTTTATATTTATTTATAATTTTTATATACATATTTATAATTTTAAGAAATTTTTACAATTTTTATTACGTGTTTATTGAATGTGCCGTAGCAAAAACCAAACTATACACCCTGTACCATTACTAGGCAAGCAACAAATGCAAACTTCACAGACAACCGTCCGTCCCCCACTATAGATAGAAGTAGCCTATTATTATATAACCTTCCGCACAACATAGGGTAGCAGCGCAACTTCTAACATGGAATTATAATTGTTCTCCAATCACAAAAAGTTCCTAAAAATATATTTTTTTCGTCCAATAAATAAGTATTGATACAGCTGATAATTCAATGACAACCGTGCTTCATTGAATCCCACGCCCATTACAATCAAAGCAAAGTATAAATATATCCAACTACAAACTACAAACATCCACCATTCAAAATAAATATAAGAGCAGTCAAAAATACCCCATCTTCTTATACAGAACCACATTACATACATGTCAATCTAGGTTGACTTCTCAACAACAGAAACATAATTGCTCACTGAAAGAGAGCCACACGATACAAATTCGAGACACTGAACTGAAAATAACGGGAAACCTCAACCTGCAAGTTCCTCCTCTTCCTCCTCATACTCCTCGTCGTCAGCAGTTGCATCCTGATACTGCTGGTACTCTGCCACCAGATCATTCATGTTACTCTCAGCCTCAGTGAACTCCATCTCGTCCATTCCCTCGCCAGTGTACCAGTGCAAGAAAGCCTTCCTTCTAAACATTGCTGTAAACTGCTCACTAACCCGCCTAAACATCTCCTGAATTGAAGTTGAATTTCCAATGAAAGTGGACGCCATTTTCAGACCCTTGGGAGGGATGTCACATACGCTGGACTTGACATTGTTTGGAATCCACTCAACAAAATATGAAGAGTTCTTGTTCTGGACATTAATCATTTGCTCATCAACCTCTTTGGTACTCATCTTACCACGGAACATGGCTGAGGCAGTTAGGTAGCGACCGTGACGTGGATCAGCGGCACACATCATGTTCTTAGCATCCCACATTTGCTGAGTTAATTCAGGTACAGTCAGGGCACGATATTGCTGTGATCCTCTTGATGTCAAGGGTGCGAAACCAACCATGAAGAAATGGAGACGTGGGAACGGTATAAGATTAACTGCAAGCTTTCTGAGATCAGAGTTTAGCTGCCCAGGGAACCGCAGACAGCATGTGACACCACTCATGGTAGCAGAGATGAGATGGTTGAGGTCACCAACTGAGATTGTGCATGACAGAAAAAATATCACCACATTGATCAGCTCAGGTGTCATTCTGACAATCTTAAAAAAATTAGTCATTAATTATTTAATAATATATAGACAAAAAGTATGATTGTTTTTATTGGAATTCTAGAATACAAAAGCAGGTGTATCACTAAAGAATAAATAAAGTATCAATGTCATTGTCGTCTTTATTTGTGGACGCAAAAAGGAAATGGTAGGTGTGCTGATACAAAAGAAAGAACAGCAAGATAGAGACTCCAGACCATCCATTATTGAGTAACCACCCGAAGATAAGAGAGACTAACAAGAAACATGCTCTCTACTTATGATAAGGACAAGCGAGCAACCAATGTGATACATTCTATCAATGGTTAAAAATGTTCAATCCATTTATATAAATCATCTATTTAATTCTAAGAAACCATACTATTAAATTATTGTCAATTTAACTTTAATTGTTCTTCAAAAAACTAAAGATCTTTGAATTAACATGGCATTAATGAGAATCAAAATACTTTAACTTACAAGTAGGGGTAGCAAGCTTGAGAGTCCGGAAGCAGATATCATATAGGGCTTCATTATCCAGCACCATACATTCATCAGCGTTCTCAACAAGTTGATGCACAGAGAGGGTGGCATTATATGGCTCAACAACAGTGTCAGATACCTTGGGTGAAGGAAAAACGGAAAATGTCAGCATCATGCGATCCGGGTACTCCTCCCTGATCTTTGAAATAAGAAGGGTTCCCATGCCAGAACCAGTACCTCCACCCAAAGAATGACATACTTGAAATCCTGCAGGAAAGTTAACGGGTGAAGTTTGAAGTGGATTGGAATAAATATTGCATCAGATGAGATGGATTGTCACAGGACTGAGCAATGTCCATAAGATCCAAATGGAAAATGTGCAAGAACATAAATTCATTGTTTAAATATGCAGAAAAAATTTATCAAGATTGACGATTGAGATTACAAGAAAATTTGGTGATAAAAAGGAAAAGTTAACTACAGTTCTTAAAAGAGAAGCACAGATTGCAGCCAAAACAATATAAGTAAGATAATAGTCAAAACTGAGACAAAGCTTGCACCACATATGAAGAAGAAGAGATAGCATTATCAGCTGAAGGATATTTTGGCCTAACTGCTTCCTGCTAGATAATTCAACACGTACCCGTTTGAGGATGTTCGACCAGACAATTCAGAAGGGAGGATGTGCAAACTTTAATTTGCAGGGTATTCAGACACAAAAGTAATGAAGAAAAATCTACATCAAAACGTATGAGCAGGGAAAATCTCAATGTATGAGGTAAAGTTACACATTTTTACTTGCCAACACAACACAAAGCAGCGGTGCTAAGGCTAATAAGATTTGCAAAGAATTGCCAGCATGATCAGCATCATCATCGAGGACAAATTGCAAGGCAATTAAGAATTCAGCTATCATGCAAGTATCGTAAAAGAAGATACTTGGAGTATCATGCAGAAATGAACCAAACAATTTCAGATCCAGATAAAGAAACAATCCGGGAGAAGACACCTAAACAAGCCCACAAAAAAACACAAACTAGCGCGTAGAACAAGCATTACCGGCAAAAGTAAAAGCAAAAGAGAAGACAATTGATTTGACAAATAATTTCAGAGTTAAAATCCAAGATCAAACAAGCAGGAAACAGAGCTCACCAAACCCACATAGAAAGTATACCCAGAGAGCAAAATGAAACACAGATCCAGTCAAAGCAAACCCAAAATTCAATAACTTTGAAAACAGAAATTGGAACTTACCCTGCAAACAATCACAATTCTCAGCCTCTTTCCTGACAACGTCAAGAACAGAATCAATCAACTCAGCTCCCTCGGTGTAGTGACCCTTAGCCCAGTTATTCCCAGCACCAGACTGGCCGAAAACGAAGTTATCGGGGCGGAAGATTTGACCATAGGGACCAGATCTGACGGAGTCCATAGTACCAGGCTCCAGATCCATGAGAACAGCGCGAGGGACATACCTGCCACCACTGGCTTCATTGTAGTAGACGTTGATCCGTTCAAGCTGAAGCTCCGAGTCTCCGCTGTACTTTCCAGTGTGGTCAATTCCATGTTCGTCGCAAATGACCTCCCAGAACTTGGCTCCGATCTGATTGCCGCATTGACCCCCCTGGATGTGCAAGATTTCTCTCATTTTCTTTTTTTTTTTTTTTTTGGGTGGGGGAATTTGGAGAGAAGTAAATCAAAGCCAAGCCAGGCCCAATGGGAAGAGCGTGGTTAGGAACAGGATTGGAGGGTTTCGGATTTATTATAATTATATATTATTTATTTATATAATTAAGAATAATTATAAAATTAATTGAATAAAGATGGATTTGATTTGAACTATTTTTTAGTTTTGTCTGAGACTGTCTGAGTTGTAAGAGAATTCTGGAAATTATAGACTTCACACTTGCGTTGGTTGATGCAACCAACCCAACGCCCGAATAAGTCCTCGCTTGAGATTTCCTTGGCTTTTTGCTTCTGTTCTGTCTCTGTAATTCCCTTTTAAGTTAAATTTATCTTCTTACTATATAATAATATCTCGAAGATAGAATTAGGTCCATGTGATACGTTACCTATTAACATAATATATTTTGGAATAATATCAATAAATATTTAAATATTTTTGAGTTTTAATTTAATTTTAAAAAATAATTATCGTTTTTTATCAATCACGATAGTAAGGTTTTTTTTAATCAAAACTCTAAAATAATTATTCGAGAAGTAAAAATGATAAATTGAATATAATTTTAAGGGTATGATTGACAAAAAAATATAGTCATTCTTTACTTAAAATTAAATCAAAAACTCAAAAGTACGTTTGTAATTGCTCTAATAAATTTTGGTCATTATGGATGATAGATAATTAAATTTTATCCCTGAGATAACGCTTCAATCAAATTCCGCTATAAAAGATTGAGAATTATAAATTACCCCTTGGATTTTGATTTTTTTTTTAACTTAAACCGCGTAAGGATAAATTTGAAAACAAATTTACATGGAATAAATGTCGTTAGCCACGTCAGCAAACTCAAGTCAAATATGAAACCAAACTAGGGGTGGGCATTTGTCGGGTCGGGTCGGGTTCAGACCCGATCACATATACTCGAATCGGGTTCGGGTAAAGAAAACCTATCCGATATCGAGTAGAAAATGTGTTGGACCCGATACTACCCGAACTTACTCGGGTCGGGTTAGGCTTTAGCCCAAAAAAGCAATTTGAACTCCATTTTGTTTATTTTATTTTTTTATAATTAAAATTTTATAAATATTTAGGTATTATTATATCTCTACAAGTCAATAATAAGTTATCTTTGAGATTTTTTTATTTTTTTGTAGTTATATTGTAAATTAAAATGACAAATTAACAACAAAAATGAAAAAAATAAATTCATAAAAATATACATTTGTCGGTCAGGTCGGGTTCGAGTTTTATGTAAAATATATGATCAATACCCGATATTTATCGGGTTCAATTTTAGTATCCGAGATCGGATTTTTTTGTTTAAGTACCCGAACAAACCTGATTCGGGTCGGGTAAAAGTGCCCACCCCTAAACCAAACTAGGTTTGGTGCAATTTATTAAATAATAATTTTTATTATGAATTTATAAAAAAAATAAAAGTCTTCATCTTCTCAAACCCTACTGCGTCTTCTTCCAGTTCCTCCCTCACCTTCAAATAACGATTCTCTAATTTAGCTTCAAATCACTCGCAGAACAACCACTACAGAGCCTCACCATCACCAAAACCTCAACATCATAATCCCTTCACCATCACAGTCTCTTCACCATCAGCGCAGCTTCACCACCAATACCCCACCATCAGAGTCCCTTCACCATCAACGTAGCCTCACCATAGAAGAGATTGTTTTCACCAAAAGTTTTGAGGTGTCTCGGTAGATGGAAGGATTTAGGGGGTTCTTTGATTTTTTTTTTTTTTTTGAGTTTTACAATAGAGAAATCAGAAGAGATAAACAAGAAGGTGAGGTGCAATTTGGGGGTCACTAATTGCGGTTTGGAGTTTTGCTAGGTAGTTGTTTGATTTCAAGGGGTTTCTATCTGCATTGTGGGACCTTATTGGTTTTAGTTTAATTTTATATATATTTATTGTTTACCATTTTAAATCATTGGATACCTTTTACTTTTAAAAAATACATTAAATAAATCATTGGACACCTCTCACTTTTAAGAAATACATTAAAGAGTGTTCAAATTTTTCGTTAAATATTTGTAATTATATTAAATATTGAGAGGTATAATGATTATTTAATACCAAAGCTTTTACAAGCGTTGCTTTATCACCAAGCCATAAGTTCATTTGTGCTTAAAGTTAACAACAACAATACTTAAGCTAGTTATTAGTCTTCTGTTGCCCAAGCACAACTCTTATCCAGCCTATCATTACAGCAAAACTCACGGCAACACCCATCATTACAACCAGGGACGGAGCTAAAAATTGTTTATAGAGGGGGCAAAATTACAAAAATATAAAAAAATAAATTAATATAAATAAAATATAGTTATAAATTTAGAAAGTTTATAATATTTGTAGTCAACATTATTTACGGTATAAATTAATATTTATCATATCAATTTTAAATTCTAATTACAAGAGAAATAATAAAATAAAGTAATTAATAATATAAGTAAATAAAATTTTAAACTTATTAATTCAAAAGGATCTTATCTTTTTAAAAATAAAAATAAAAATAATTGAGACAAAACAAATTAACGAGTAATGATAGAGAAAATATAAAAAAAATTTGTTTGATAAATAAGATATAAACAAAAATATATATCCAAATATATATTTATAATAATATATATTTTTAATAATTGAAAAAAATAATAATATTTTAATTTTTTTTCTTTGGCCCAGGAGGGGCAATTGCCTTGCCCCTGGTGGGCCTATGCTGGCTCCGTCCCTGATTATAGTAGCATCCAATAAATTACTACCAATTTCAAAATGTTGTCAACACCCCAATAGCAATCAAACCCAAATCCTAACACCACCCAAATCCCAGACCGTTGTGCCTCGCTGAATTAGGAGGAGATGGAAAGAGCTACTGGTGAAATCGGGTTTAGGAGGAGGGAGCTGCCGAGAAGTGGAGGAGAGGTGAAATCAGGTTTAGGAGGGAAAAAAATCGCCGGAAAAAAGATGAGAGGTGAACCGCGGTGGATGGTGGCCTAATTTGGTGGAGAGAGGAGATTGGTGGTGGAGAGGTGAAGTGAGGAGGCAGATAGAAGTGAAAGAGATTTTCCGGCTTGGAAATGGCAGAAACACAGTTGGAAAATGGCGGAGAGGTGCCAGATTTGCGGTGAACGATGGTGAAGAGTGGCGGTGAGCCTAGGAGGAAGCGGAGATGAGAGACAAAGTGAGAGCCGAGAGAGGAGATGAACGATGGGTAAAGGGGAAGAAAAAATAAATTTTTTTATTTTTATGATTAATAAAAGTCATTTTATAACTTGAATGTTGAAAAAGTTTAATTTCTTAAAACCAATGTTATGTTATAATAAATAATAAAGTTTGTATGTATTAACATCAAATAAGAATTTGGTGTAGTGGTAATCTTGAAAATTGACTCTATGATGTTAAAGGTTTGAGTCACACCAATTTTGGCTTTTAAAAAATTTTTGAAGGGTATTTTGGTAAGTGCAGTGTATTGGATGGAAAAGTGACATCATTTAACGGAAAATTTGATGGAAGGGTGCTCTCTGATGTATTTCTTAAAAGTGAAGGGTATCCAATGATTAAAAATGGTAAACAGTAAATATGCATGAAATTAAGCCAAAACCAATAGGGGTCTCTGTAATAGTTAGTGTTTGATAAACTCTTGGAAAATTGATTGTTTAGGAAGCTGCGACTCCAAGAATTTATTTTCATGTTAGATTACAAAACAGGTAGGAGACAACTTTTTTAAAATTCGTTTGTAAAAAGCTAAAATTTAAATTGACTAAAATATTAAAATTATCCCTATAATTTAATATAAATAAAAAATATCCTGAAATATTAAAAGATTAAAATTAATTTGTTAATAAATTATAAAGTTAAATATGTTTTAAAATTATTTTTTTAAATTAAAACTGATAGTAGAGCACCATCCATCGTCCAACCACTAGGCGCCGCCTGCATTAGTTGTCTGACGTTTGGAGCGACACTGTCAACTCCAAGAAAATTGCTGGAAGCTGCCACACACGAATCCACCAACAGTTTCCTTATTTATGCTGGAAATCAGTTGGATCAGGCAGTTAAATTTTCCAATGATTCTCTTGTAGCTAGCGGTGTCGCTCCACGTGTCAGATGGTGGATGCCAGTGACGGCCAAATGGCGCACGGTGGTGGCTCTCTAATGAAGTTTTTGAATTTTCGTTTCAATTTATTTTAATTTTTAATAAAAATAAATAAATAAATTTAATTGTTTTATTTTATTATATTATTTAAATTAAATATGAATTATTTTATATTTTTTTGTATAATTTTGTATTTTTATTAAAAATTAGCTTTTGAAAATCAAGTTTACCAAACATATTCATAGCTTTTTGACGGTACAATAATTTTGAAAAGCTCATTTACCAAACATCCTAAACTCTTTAAAATAGCTAACAGCTAATTCTTCCTACAGCACTTTTCTATAACATTTTTTATAGCACGACAGTCCCAAACACACGCTATATCTAAGACTCATCCACAATCAAGTATTTATATAATTTGAATTTATAAATATTATTAAAGCAATAATTCTTATATCTTGTAATTTAATTTTTTTTTAATAAGAACTCCCGGTACTTTGATGAGTAAATTACACACCCCCGATTTCATCACGATCCCAAACCACCCCCATAGCAACACCAAAACAAAAAGTATCATCACCATTGGCTAAGACCTGGAACTTTACCATTGCCACAGCCACCACCAACTCTCGTAACTAGTGTCTCCGTCTACCACCGCACTACACGATAAATAAGCAGTACCACCAAGGCATCAACATGCGAAACACCAATATTAACACCATCAGACGATAACACCCAAATGACCTAGTAGGGAAAAATTAAAACTCTCCTAAAGTTTTTTTTTTTTTTGCAATCAAGAAGAGGTCAAAGATAATATTACACTTCCATGCTTGATTTTAATTAGAAAAAATTGAGAAAATAGACAAAATTAGGGGGTCTCATTGAAAAATGGACACGTTCTCAAAAATTTTCATGTCATAGACACTTTCTTGACAAAAAGACTAAAATACCCTTTGAAATTACTTGCATGTGATTACTTACATCCGACACTCTTTTTGGGGATGAAATTGTTAAATTATAAACTATGGGGACTAAAAAGAAATTAAAAGAAATTAAAAAGAAATTTAGAGCATTATATCACGCGGAGACGACACTCGACACAACTCGACACTCGACATTTCACCAGTCGAAAACACTCGACACTCGACATTTCACCATTCGACAAACTCGAAACTCGACATTTCACCATTCGAAAACACTCGAAACTCGACATTTCACCACTCGAAAACACTCGAAACTCGACATTTCACCACTCGAAAACACTCGAAACTCGACATTTCACCTCGACATTTCACCACTCGAAAACACTCGAAACTCGACATTTCACCACTAGACAACACTCGAAACTCGACATTTCACCACTCGAAAATACTCGACACTCGACATTTCACCACTCGAAAATACTCGACACTCGACATTTCACCACTCGAAAACACTCGACACTCGATATTACATAACTCGACATGACTCGACAGGTTGTTTTCGAGTGTCGAGTGTCTTCTTCTTCGTGATGTAACGCTGGATTCACAACTCGTTTTATCAGTTTTCACACGCATTAACCTATAAAAATTACATTATAAGACTCTATTTATCCTTAAATTAGTTCACAAATCCTTTGGAAGCTCAAATCTCGAATTCAAATTTCCTAAAAATTAAATCAAATCTGAAGAGAGGGAGATGGGTTTCGATCATCTGAAGACACAGAAATAACACTAGATTCATAACTCGTTTCAATGGCTTTCACACACATTAACCTACAAAAATCACATTAGTTTGTACCAGACATGCTTTCCACTTAGTTTAGCTGTTGCAGAGACTGTAAAGACAGACAGACATGAAAGGAACTAAGAGAGGGAGATGAGTTTCGGAAATGAGCCTTTGGAAAAAAATTGAAAAATAAGGGTAATTGGGTCTTTTTATCAAGAAAGTGTCTATGGCATAAAAATTTTGAAGAACGTGTCTAAATTTCAACAAGGGTTCCTAATTTTGTCTATTTTCTCAATTTTTTCTTTTAATTATGTTAAAAAATCCATCCACTAGCTCGTTGTAAAGGGCAAAATACCTATCTAAATAATATAATATGAAATAAAAAAAAAAACTCTTTAATGATTAAAGTGTGACATTCATAATACGCGGGACTTTGATTTTGGCTTCTCGAGCAAATCGCTCACTTTGAGGCACGAGACCTACAAACACGAAACAACTCAAGAAAAATCTGATATTACACACGAAAAGAAAAAAAAAACGTTTTGCTTCCACGTCAATGTCTCTGGCCAATAAAGTTTCCTCATTTCTGGCTTCAGGCTTCACCACCCTAGGCTCAGTGGAATAGGATTTTGCATCATGCATTTTGCTCTGAGAAAGACTTGGCGCGACGTGCAAGCGCCCGTTGCCAGTGTTGGTATTGTTGAAAGTCTGAATCTTCCTGCATCGTGCACCTGCGCGTTGTGAAATCCCCGAACACCTTCTGCAAAAACCGTTTACCGAATTCGTCTTCCGCCTTTTTCTTAATTAATTTTATATTTTTGTTTTTTTAATCAAATATGATGGATTCCACTAGTTTATGGATTAGTTTTTTTGGTCGAATTCTTCATCGATTACATTCCCTCTGGTCTTCCTCGAATGATTTTCAGGGTCCATCTTTTTTGCCATTTACTTAAATATTGTGGTCAAGGAGCTAGGGTTTTTGTTGAGTGTATAATAATAAGGGAAAATATTAAAAAACTTTGAATTAACATCTAATATTAACATAACTCTCGTGTTTTACATAATATTATTAATAACCTTACAGTTAATTAATTTTAGTTAAATATAATACCTAAAAGATGAAAAAGTAATTTAAGATTTGTTTAAGTAGTAACATGTTTATTTTTAATATAAATCAATCTTATGAAACTTTAATGAAAGAAATCATAAACAATAAAATACATAAAATAAATACATCAACCCCTAACTATACCTTTAAAACATAATGCTCTTCTATGAATTTAATTGTTTGAATAAGGTTAATTGGTGTTTTAGATTAATTTTAAAATTAAGTTAAAATAGTTTTTTTGGGGTTTTGGACTTTTTTCAAGGGTTATTATAATCTTTATATTTTATTTTTTAATTATAAGAAACTTTCTTTTAGTTTTCTGTTTTATTTTAGTTAGTTTAATTAATTTTATTTAATTTTTTAGTATTAAAATACTATATTTTAATCCATTTATTTTGTTTATATTATTTTAATTCATCCTCTCTTTTTTATATTTAACTTCTTTATTTTTAATTTCACTTTTCTTATGTATCTTTTTTAAGAGTTTTATAAGTTATTTTACTTAGAAGTTTTATATTTATTACCTGTTAATATAAGGTTATTGATAAAAATTTTATAACTCTTTGATTTAAATGCTAAATCAGTTATACAATATTTAAATAATGAAAAATAGTATAGTTGAATAGTATAATACTTATTTTATATATTTGTAATGTGTAAGAAGACTAATTTAATAGAATTTGATATTAACAAATTTATTGATAATATCATATAAAATATAATGGTTACTTCAATATTAGACTTTAGTCCAGAGTTATTTGAGATATTTTTTTATAATAAAACTAACTAAATTCGGGGTGATGATAGTGGCGTGCCACTATTTAATTAATTGCTGAAACGCCATTGGCTACCCTTGGAGGAGGTCGAAGGATTGAGATTGGAGTTACGAGCTGTTAAAAGAAAATATTTTTGTTATTAACTTCTTCTTTAAAAAAAAAAACTGTAAATCTTAACAAATCTTAAGAAAATTTAACCTTAATGTAAAAGACAAGTAAAATTTACAAGTATAGTGATGCGTTCGAAACTAGCAAGTATACTAGTCGCACAAGTAATAAAGTGATAAGTAAGATATCGTTCCCACGAGGATTGATTCTAATTGAATTTGTTATTTCCAGCAACAATAAACTAAACAGGGGGGATTTTTGTTGAATGATTTACTAAATGAAATAAGAATACAAGTAAAGAATAACAAAACAGAAAGTAAATTTGAATGAAAAATCAATGGAAGAAAGCTGGTTAAGGGATCATTCTCTGCCACAAGATATGGATTTGCTAATTAATCATAGAATTGTCATCCAATTACACCATTGAAATTATCAACCGTAGATAACAACAAGCTCGGTTATCCCAATCTTTCCTTACTTTGTTGTTAAATAAAACAAGCTCTTTATTTAATCTCTATCCATTAAACAACCTAGAACAAGCTCTCTGAGTTTAATTCAATGGATGCATTATGATAAGAAGATAGGTTGATCTAAGCAATAAACACACAAGCTCGGATTATTTAACTTAGGTTATATTCTCCAATTGCAATCTCTGATCACAATTTTGCTACTAATGAATAGAAATTCAAGACAATTACGGATCAAGATTTCTAATCTAGCAATAGACAATATCCAGATTATATTCAGTTGGCCACCCAAATACAATCCAGCACGCAATCATAAGCATTAGATATAGGAAAATACAAGCAACTTCAATTAGAGAATTGGATAACAACTTCTTGCACAATCAACTTACAAAAATCACATCAGGGGCTTTGAAATAACCCTCAACCAATTCAAATTTAGTTACACATATTCAGATAGAATACAAATACAATACAATATGGAGACATTCCAGAAAATGAAAGGGAAAGGAAAAAACTTAGCAAATTTGATATAATTCTCTTTGGATTGTAGTTCTTCCTCTTTCCAAGCTTCCTTTCTCCTTCAAGAACTCCAAGAGATGAAAGAATTCCAGAGCTGCAGCCTCCACCACGTTCTCCCCTCTTCAAGTTATCAAAATAAAACCCTAAAATGTGTTTAAATACTCTGCTACAGTGAATTGCTACAGTGCCCCGTATTATACATGCTACAGTGACTTATGGAATTATATTTCTATACATCTCACACTGTTTTGATTAGAACTTTTGGTACACTGAATGGATTTATAAACCGTAAATTTCTCCAGAAAATAGACTTCGAGAGCTTTCCAACGGTATATAACATGTCATCGGGTTCATTGTATATCAATACAATTAAATCCGAGAAGATCATGACTAGCAGAGGTGAAAATGAAGGGTTTTACTCCATTTTTGTGCAAGTTGCTCCAAAACTCCTACAAACATCAAAACCACACAAAAATATAAAAATACCAGAGAATATAGCAAAGAAAACATGGACGAATTGATATAAAAGTAATACATAAATAGACACCTATCAAATTCCCCCACACTTAGACTTTGCTAGTCCTCGAGCAACTAAAATGATACGAAACAAACTAAACCGAAACAGAATCAAAGAAAAATTAAAACACACACAAATGCTTCAACTTGCAAATAGGCCTCAAAGATTGTACTTAATTATAACCCAAGGAAAACTTCAAAATAATGCACTTGATCAAGAATTTATCTCAAAGATTAGTTTCGCTTCACTTCAATTCCTCAAGTGTGTGTGTGTAGAGCCATTCTCACCTAATCACTTGTAACCCGGATGAGTTTATGCATAAAAATGGATCGTATTTAATATTGAAGATGTGTGTATAAATGAACTCCATAGGCTTGCTTTTCAATTCACTCTCCACTAATGGAGACATGCACAACACCAAGGATCAAGTAGGACTTTATTAAGCTTGTAACGTTTGGCTTGGGTGAAGGTATGATAAAGGATAATAATTTGGCTCAAATCACCCACAAACACATAAATCATTCAAGACTAAGTAGAGCTCAACCCTATAACACAACTTTATTTCAATTCACCAGGTTACTCCCCCAAACTTATTTAGAACACTCAATCTTTTTTTTTTGTAGAAAACAAAAGAAAACTACACCCCCACACTTTGTTGTTTCATTCTTTTTAAGAACACTTAAGGGTATAGATCTCTTATTCTTTTTCTTTTGTTCTCTTTTTTTCTTTTTTTCTTTTTTTTTTATTACACTTCCCCTCCCCCACACTTAAACAACACATTGTCCTCAATGTGTAAGTACGTGGACGATAAGTACAGATTGGCTTTTTTTTCTTTTTTTTTTTCAAACACCATAGAACTCACTTGCATTGCTCATGACACATCCCAACCTCCTCTAACTTCCCAAAACCAGAACATAGCTTAGAATTTAATTGTGAATGATCTACATGCTCATAGGTAAGGAATAAACTGTTTTGAACAAATTCATTTTAGGTTAGGAAATCTTTTAGTGAGTTAACAAAGAAAAAGGCTTACAAATGCTCAAAGGGGTAAATAGGGATCAATTTCAGTCAAGGTTGGCTATTAAGGCTCAAACGGTCCAAAGATGGCCTAAATCATTTCCCCAATGTTGCACAATCTAGGATTTCGCCTCGAGTGACTATCAAACAAGTTCTAGAATTCATTGAAATCTGAAGAAACATTTAAATTACATAAACTGTCTCTAAGTGAACAAATAAATCAGTGATAATAGCTCAGTGCTCAATGTTGCGCAAGGAATCAAAAGCAAAGCGAAAACCAATAAACATTTCAAGCACACAGATCCATGCATCATCTATCATTTTCCAAGAGTTATTCTTAATTCAATCATTGCCTTATCATTGGCCCATAAAATGTAAGAGAAGAGGTACGTGGCATTGTTACACCTGAGTCAAGATTGTATATTTCAACAATCCTTAGGACCAGTAGCCCGCAGACTTAAGGTTTCTAGCCTATATACCTTTAATATGAAAGAACAAAACAAGATACAAGACACTTCAAACAACATGAAATAAACAAACTGCAGATTTATGTCGAGAGAATGCGTTTCAAGGGTTAAAGAAAACCCCATATTCTGCCATTCTCAACTTTTTTTCACAAATTTTTTTAATCGAAACTGATAAAGACAGAAAACATATAACAACTTCTAAATTACATAAAACTAAACTTACTCATAAAATAACAAAGTCCAACAAGCCAGCAAACAAAAACAAGTCAGTTAGAATGGGTCTAAAAGTTTAGAAGTTAGCCTCCTTATTCAGCCATTATGGATTAAAGAAATCCAGAATGCGTTTCAAGAGAACTTGAACTTTTTAAGCCACCACTCTAAAACCAAGATTAGAAATATTACCTGGGAGGAAAGAAACAACCTGAAAAATTCTCAACATAAATAACATGAAAAACTTCAAATAAACACAATAAAAAGAAAGCAAACAAAAACGAGCAAAGCAATAGATAAAGAATTACAGATGAGCGTTATCCAGTCTACCCTTTTTTAATTGCCTTCTCCAAACCCAATCTATCCCGAGCCGTTGTTGGATCAGGCGAATAGACGAATTCTTGTAGTTTGTCCAATTAACCCCCTGCAGTTGAAGCTGTAACCAGCATTTGCCTTGCTGACGGTGAGATTAAATTTTTTTCTACAGCTTGATCAAGAAAGGACAAAAACCATCAAAAAAATTATTAACATTTAACAAACCAATGGGTTTCCGATGGATGTTTAGCTGTGCCCAAGAGGTGATTTGAAATATCTCCTCTAATGTACCATAACCACTGGCAAAGCTATAAATGCATCGGCTTTAACAACCATATGTGCAATACGCTCATGCATACTAGAGACCTGTAACTCTTCCCCGATTGTGTTGCCTACGATATCTCGTACAGCTAATGGTTTAGGGATAATGCCGAGAACTTTGCTCCTCCTAGGGATGCAGCTGTTGACACACACCCCATTAACCCAAGACTACCCCCTCCATAAATCAAATTAATACCCCTCGCAGCTAATGTCCTACCAAGATCAAGAGCTGCTGTGGTAAACTCTCCATCTTTACCAAATTGCGATCCGCAAAATACGCATATATTACGGAATCGCCGAATTTGTGTTTTCTCCATTTCTACAAGTGCTCTAATCTTGTGTAAGACACGTTAGGTATTATGCTTTTCAATTGCAAGACAGGTTATGGAATGACATACGAAAATATGCAGAATGTATATATACACACGTAAAACTCTCAAATTTTGACACATGTGGACATACTTTCGGTGGGGGTTGCTCGATGCAGATTTATCGCCCCAAGATTTGAAAAAAAAATGATATATGCTTTCGGCGAGGTTTGACAAAACCTACACACTTGTCTCCCACGTGTGCAGAAAAATGGAATAAACTTTCCGGTGGGGTTTGAAAAAACCGCCACCACTTGTCTCCCACGTGAAGCATGGAAAATGGAGATACACTTTCGGTGGGGGTTGACAAAACCCCCACACTTGTCTCCCACGTGTACTTAGGCCATAGGGTAGTCATATGGTTTGTCAAAAAGAAAACTTGAAATTAAAACAAACAAAATCAACAAACAAAAACAACATAAAAACAACATTGATAATCAGATCAAACGAAACAAGAAAGAAATAAAATTCGACAACAACAACACACATTTAAATATACAAGTAGTTGTGAGTGTGGCTCACATCTTCCT